>JANHZT010004222.1:250456-265303 GCA_032468215.1 Stegonotus admiraltiensis | reverse complement strand
ATAAAATAAAATAAAATAAAATAAAATAAACTCGCAGGACGAAAAGAGGAAGAGGAGGAGGAGAGAAAAAGCCCCGGCCTCTTGGCTCCTCCTTCAACCCCGCCCCTCGGCGAGCCGGACCAATCATCTCCCGCGCCGCCTCTCTTGTTTTCTACCTCTTGCTCCACCCCGCCGGGCATGAGAGGGCCCCCTCGGAGGTGAGCGGACGGCGAGGTGTCGTTCCTCCGCCGTCGCTCCAGTCCTTGAAGCGCGGAGCCGGAGCATGAAAGGCGGCTCCGGAGCTTTGCAAACAAGCAGGGGAGGAAGCCAGCCCGGCCGGCGGGCGGCAGCGCCGGCCCGATGTCCCGCAAGGCCAACGTGGAATACACGCTGCGGAGCCTGAGCAACCTGATGGGGGAGAAGCGGCGCCGGGGGCAGCCTCCGCCTGCTGCTGCTGCTGCTGCTCCTCCGCCGCCTTGCAGGCGGGAAGGCTCGGCGGCCGCTTTGGGCGAGCGGAGCCGGATCGCGGCCGCCGAGTCTTGCTCCAGCCTGACCAGCCAGGCTTCTTCTTCGGGCGGCGGCGGCGGCTGCTCGGATCTGGAGCGGGCGGCCCGGCGGCAGTTCCAGCAAGACGAGCCGGCGTCTTTCGTCTACGTGGTGGCGGCTTTCTCGGCTCTGGGCGGCTTCCTCTTCGGCTACGACACCGGCGTGGTGTCCGGGGCTCTCCTGCTGCTCAAGAAGGAGCTGCGCTTGGACGCCGCCTGGCAGGAGCTGCTGGTCTCCGGCACGGTGGGCGCCGCCGCCCTGGCCGCTCTGCTGGGCGGCGCCTTGAACGGCTGGTGGGGCCGCCGCGCCTGCATCCTCCTGGCCAGCCTGGTCTTCACCGCCGGAGCCGTCCTGCTGGCCGCCGCCCCCGACAAGGAGACGCTGCTCGGGGGGCGCTTGGTGGTCGGGCTGGGCATAGGTAAGGTCGTGGGGGGCGCGAGGAGGAGCGATGATGAGCGATGATGGTGATGGTGAACAATGAACCGGTTAATAATAGTAAATAACGAACCGGTTAATCATGGTGAAAAAAAAATTGAACCAGTTAATCATGGTGAACAATGAACCAGTTAATGGTGAACAATGAACCTGTTAATGGTGAACAATGAACCAGTTAATAATAGTAAATAATTAAGCAGTTAATGGATGACAATGAGCCAGTTAATAATGGTGAACAGTGAACCGGTTAATAATAGTAAATAATTAGTCAGTTAATAATGGATAACAACCAGTTAATGATGGTGAACAATGAACCGGTTAATAATGGTAAATAATTAGTCAGTTAATAATGGATAACAACCAGTTAATGATGGTGAACAATGAACTGGTTAATAATAGTAAGTAATGAACCGGTTAATAATGGTGAACAATGAACCAGTTAATAATGGTGAACAATGAACCAGTTAATGGTGAACAATGAACCGGTTAATAATGGTGAACAATGAACCTGTTAATGGTGAACAATGAACCAGTTAATAGTAAATAATTAAGCAGTTAATGGATGACAATGAACCAGTTAATAATGGTGAACAGTGAACCGGTTAATAATAGTAAATAATTAGTCAGTTAATAATGGATAACAACCAGTTAATGATGGTGAACAATGAACCGGTTAATAATAGTAAATAATTAGTCAGTTAATAATGGACAACAACCAGTTAATGATGGTGAACAATGAACTGGTTAATAATAGTAAATAACGAACCGGTTAATAATGGTGAACAATGAACCAGTTAATAATGGTGAAAAATAAACCAATTAATGGTGATCAATGAACCAGTTAATAATAGTAAATAATTAACCAGTTAATGGATAACAATGAACCAGTTAATAATGGTGAACAGTGAACCGGTTAATAATAGTAAATAATGAACCAGTTAATAATGGTGAACAATGAACCGGTTAATAATGGTGAACAATGAACCAGTTAATAATGGTGAACAATGAACCCGTTAATAATGGTGAACAATGAACCAGTTAATGGTGAACAGTGAACCTGTTAATGGTGAACAATGAACCGGTTAATAATAGTAAATAATTAACCAGTTAATGAACCAATTAACAATTGCTAACAACCCAATTAATTGAAAGCAATTAGCAATTCTTAACAGTTAACCAGTGGAACTGCTTGCCTCCAGAAGTTGTGGGTGCTCCATCACGGGTGGGGGTGGGGGGTTGAATAAGGAACTGGGCAGCCACTTGTCTGGAATGGTGTAGGGTTTCCTGCTTGTGCAAGGGGTTGGACTAGAAGACGACCAAAGGTCCCTTCCAGCTCGATTCTGATCCTCCCCATGTCAGCTGCAGTGCTGAAAGGAGGGACGTTTGGTGCTTTTCTGAGCTCGGTGGTTCTCTTGCGCAGACGTTGCATTGCCCGGCTAGGGAACGTCATCAGTGCTAGAAGGGTGTGGGAGGAGGAAGATGGGGGGGGTGTCCTTGGTGCTCTCTGAACTTGGGAGTTTTCCTGCAGGCGTTTCATGGTCCAACTAGGGAACATCATCAGTGTTAGGAGGGAGAGGGGTTTGTGTAGTAGGAGAGGAGGAGGAGGACTGTGGGGGTCCTTGGTGCTCTCTGAGCTTGCTTGTTTTCTTGCAGACGTTTCATTACCAACCTGGGTAACATCATCAGTGCTTGAAGGGAGTGGAGTTATATGGTATATAAACATTTACTGAACCTCCTTTTAGCCCCAGACATTGATTGACTTACGGGATAGACCCAAAATTGCGGTCTATTTTTTATCCCCTTGGAGACGTAGACTCCTAGGGCTGGAAGGGATCTTGGAGGTCATCTAATCCAGCCCGCCCCTGTCCCGAGGCAGGAGATTTTATTGCTTCCCGGATGAAGAGCTGTCTAATCTTCTCTTGAAGAGCTCCAGCGACGCAGGTTTGCCGCTGATGCGTCTTAACGTGCTTGCTGTTTTTGCGGCTATGGAAACCCAAATAAACTTTTCTTGAGATTGGGAGACGGATGGAAGTGAGAGATGAGCCAGCTCCTCCGTCGCTCGTGTGAATATGTAGAATTAAAACGGGAGTTCCGCGTTGTTTAGAAAAGAACTGTTCAGGTTTCCCGTCCTTTTTAAATTTCCCGTTCTTCTATAAAACGTGCCCGGTTTTTCTTTTTGGCTGTCTCTTGAATTTTGCATCCAGCACAAGGGCTCATTTTAAGGAACGGAAATACAATGCAGAATAAATCACTTGGGTTTGATCTTGATACCATCGTTAGCAATTCATTTGGAAGAGCATCTTCCTTGCGTTGCTTTTTATTTTATGCACACGGTGTTTTATTTAGGATTTAAACTGCTTGTGCTCTGCGTAGCATATATAGTGCTTTGAACGGTCTGCTGTAGTTCTTTGAATTTCTCACGAGCTAACGCAGATCACCACTTAAAATCCAGATGCTTCATTTGATACCTCGGGGGAAAATTTTATCCTCATCTAAACAATCGGTTAACTTGTGATACGATGACCATCACAATCAGTGTTGTAGGTACAGAAGAGGCTTTATCATTTGTTTAAACTTAAATAACCGCAAATAAACATCTTTTCCATTTATTACGGTATATATCACAGCATATCCAGCATTAAGTCCTTTCTCCAAGCATTGTGATTTCATACTAAGTCAGAATTTTAAACGATATCCGAAAATGGATCTTCCATTTCTTACGTAAAATATTTCCTTAAATGCTCTTTCTGTTCAGTTAATATTGATTCTCAAAATACCTTTTTAAGAAATTGGTCTCATAAGGTTAATTTGTCAATAGGGTAGAGTGATGTGCTGGGATTATTATTATTATTTTTTGGACTTTTATTTAATCTTTGGGTGTTTTTTATCACGTGGCCCGTTTCAAGCAGTCAAAACCAAAATGCGCAAGTTCAGGAGAATATTTAAATTTTGCTTTAATTCTGTGATTCTAATTTAATTCAATCTGGTCGACATGATTGCTGTTTTATACGCATCTACAGTATATTTTAAAAGTGGCATACATTCTGGAAGTTTAACCTAAGGTTTTGAAAACTGCATGTAGTTGTTAGATATCATTTTACAATTATATCTATATAATTGTACAATCTATATCTCTATACAATTTTGCTTTATACTGTATATATACTAAGATGGTAATAAGCACCATTACATTCAGCGAGAACTACATTATGCTATTAGAGGCTGTAACTGTTATGCTTTTCAAGTAATTGAAAGAAGCTTATATTGTGTTTTTTTCCCCTCTTCTATCCTCATAACAATTCAGAAAAATAGATTGGACTGAAAAAAAAAATAGTGACTAGATGAATCTATAATTTATTATTTTTTTAAAGAAAAATATTGGAATAACATTTATCTGCTGATAAATGGTAGCCAAATACGTACGTAGAGGAGAATTGTCTGCTGCAGAGCCTATCCAAGTAATTCTCGACTTACGACCACCATTGAGCCCAAAATGTACGTTGTTAAGTGAGGTGGTTTGTTAAGTGAATTTTGTCCCATTTTATGACCTTCCTTGCCCCTGTTGTTCAGTGAATCACTGCCGATGTTAAGTTAGTAACAGGTTTGTTAAGTGAATCTGATTTTCCCATTTGGTTTTGATTGTCCGAAGATTGGCAAAGGGGATCATGTGACTCCAGGGCGCCGCAACCGTCATAAACACGAACCAGTTGCCAAGCATCCGAATTTTGATCACGTGACCCTGGGGATGCTGCAGTGGTCATAAATCCCCTTTTTTTCAGTGCTGTCGTCACGTTGGAACGGTCACTAAATGAACTGTTTTAAGTCGAGGACTATCTGTACGGCTTTCCAGCTTGTTTTAAATCTTTTGGAAATTTGTTTTAATAAGGCTGGCCCTTTGCTTTAAACCAGTGGTGTCAAACTCCAAGGCTGTCAGAGTATATGAATATTCATACACTGGAATAGGTTAGCCAATGAATGACATAGCAACAGCCAATGAGGGCTGTTTTGGAAACAGAAACTTAAGAAGTCTGGGCGTGGCTTAACCCTGGCAGCTTCTGAGTCTGTGCAGAGAAACTGAAACTAGTCTGCTCTGCTGAAATGAAACTAACTGTTCTCTCCTGCCTTGTGTTTTGTCACCGCTACTACGTTGAAGAAGAATCTATATTGGGATTGTACATTTATTGTCATGTATTATATGTATATAAAGACATTAATGACCCAGCTGCATCAGTTATCTGGATTTGATTTCTACTGCAAACTCTGATAAAGGCTTGGGCCAAGATCTGGCCCACAGGGTGCTTAGATCTGGCCCGTGAGGCCGCCCTGGAAACAGCAAAGGATTATTATTATTTATTAAATTTATATACCGCCCTTCTCCCGAAGGACTCAGGGTGGTGAACAACCAGCAAATAAAGCACAGCAATACAAAACTTAAAAACAATTTAAAATAAATTAAACCAAATTGGCCCATAATTTAAAACCCAATTAAAACAGTAGAATTAAAAATTTAAAAAATTTAAGAAATTAGGCCAGCCCGGCTTGTTGGAACAAAAACGTCTTCAGGGCTCGGCGAAAGGTGCAAAGATTGGGAATCTGTCGTAACTCTGGGGGCAGTTCATTCCAAAGGGCAGGTGCCCCCACAGAGAAGGCTCTCCCCCTGGGGGTCGCCAGTCAACAATGTTTGACTGACGGCACCCTGAGGAGCCCCTCTCTGTGGGAGCATACTGGTCGGTGGGAAGCTATAGGTGGCAGAAGGCGGTCCCGTAAGTACCCAGGCCCTATGCCGTGGAGCGCTTTAAACGTGGCAACCAGTACCTTGAAGTGCACTCGGAAGACCACCAGAAGCCAGTGCAGCTCGTGCAGGAGGGGTGTTAAATGGGAGCGCAACGTTGCTCCCATAACCAGCCGCGCGGCCGCATTCTGGACCAGCTGGAGCCTCCAGGTACTCCTCAAGGGGAGCCCCATCTAGAGAGCATTACAGTAGTCTAGGCGAGACGTGAACAGCCCGCAGTGCCTCTGCCAGTGAAAACAGAGTTTGGGAGAGCCGCATGCGCCCCTCCCAAACTCCTGCAGAGGAGGCCGTCCCAGGCAAAAATGGAGCTCAGGAATTCCATTTTGGCTGGCTGAGTGCTCGGGCCATCACAGGCGCCCCCAACACGAGTGACACCAAGCTGGCCATACCCACCCTGGCCATTCCCCCCATGACCACCACCACCATCCCCGGTCAAACACAATCCTGATGCGGCCCTCAATGAATTCGAATTTGACACACCTGCTTTAAACAGTTTCCAGCTTGATAATTCATTCCTTCTTGTTGGCTCTTCTCTTACGAATGCTTCTTGCCATTGTGTTCTTGTGGTGTTGTCATCTCTCTCTCTCTCTCTCTTTTTAATATATTCCTTTCGGCTGCTTCCTACGAGAGAGAATTTCATTAGTAATTCTGTCCTCTATAGACTGCGCAGGACACAAGGCCCGTCTTTCCAATTGTACTGATTGGATTTCAGATTTGATTTATCTCCAATCGTTTCTATTAGAACGGGAAGCTGGGGTGGAACAAAACTTTGAGGGAACTTTTTAACTGCCATTTTGCGTGTGACGTTTTCATTTTGAGTGACGATCCATTATTAATGAAGGCTTCCATTTGTTCTCCTCGGAACAACCCGTCAATTAGAAATTTAAATGTTTAAAAAGCGTTTGAACAATTTTTTTGCTTCTATAATACTGTATGTACTCTGGCCAGCTTTGCTCAAAATCTTTTGGAAACTGAAGGAATCGGTACAGGTGGTTCTCGACTTGCAAGCCTTCGCTTAGTGACCGTTCGAAGTTAGAACGGAACTGAAAAAAGAGAGTTATGACTGATAAAGATAAAAAAGGATGGGGCATAAAGATAGGATCCACGGAACTAGATAAAATTTTACTAGGAATAGATGAGAAGGTAATAAGAAAAATATACCAATACCTACTGGAACATGCCATGGTGGAAGAACAGGTGAAAGAAACCACGTTAAGTTGGAGTAAAAACTTTGGTTACAGTATCGATTTAGATAATTGGCAGGAATTATGGGAGAGAAATAGAGAACTAACTTTAGCCACCACGTATAAAGAAAACCTACACAAGATGTTCTACAGGTGGCACCTCCCACCCACAAGATTAGCTAAAATGAACAAAAACCTCTCACCGATATGTTGAAAATTTAAGGCAACGCTAGGAACTTTTTATCACATGCGGTGGGAATGCCCGAAAGCAAGAGATTTTTGGCACCAGATAAAACGATGGCTGGAAGAGATGTTAAAATCAAAACATAGGCTCAACACCAGAACTTTTTCTATTGGGTATTACAAAGGACAAATATAATAAAGGAGCAATATATTTAATGTTGCATATACTAACGGCAGCAAGATTGGTCTTCGCGCAAAATTGGAAAAGTAAAGAGACACCCCCGAAGAAGAGATAATAAATAAGATATTGACTTGTGCTGAAATGGACAGGCTGACTTTAGAATTCAAAGACAAGGGTGATACAGAATAGTATGAAATCTGGAATAAAATGTATCAATGGTTGGAGAGGACGAGAAATGTCGGGATAAAGGAATAATGATAAGTTGAGAGTTTGAAAATTTTTATGCTAGTATTCTATGATAGGTAGGAATGATATTGGTATTGAAGTAATCTTCACAGATGAATTTATGTGTTTGAATTGTGATAGACTGTACATATTTATATATCGAAGATGAATTGTATTTGTTGTAAGGTAAAACTTGATGGAAATTTGTAAACCAGAAAAGTTGCACCATGTCCAATATTTTTAATTGTATATTTAACAAAAAACTTTTTAAAAAAAAAACAAATTAAGAGGTGTGGCAACTGGCATGTACTTGTTACGGTTGCATTATCTCGGGGTTAAGTCGTCCCGTTTTGCGACTCTCTGACTAGCAAAATTATGGAGAAAACTGAATCCGCTTAACAACCATGTTACTA
Organism: Stegonotus admiraltiensis; assembly: GCA_032468215.1. Lineage (NCBI taxonomy): Eukaryota > Metazoa > Chordata > Lepidosauria > Squamata > Colubridae > Stegonotus > Stegonotus admiraltiensis. Next base: position 257,365 of record JANHZT010004222.1, on the reverse strand, counting down.
ACTTAAGAAGTGAGGAGATTCACGTAACAACTCTAGTAGCAAGAAAGGCTGTAGAAAGGGACAAAACTCACTTAACAACTGTATTGTTTAACGATGAAAATTCTGGGCTTAGACCTCGTAAGTCGAGGTCTCTCTCTGTATTGTCTCATAGCCACATTAATGTTAAGGACTCTGTTAAATAACACGACGCTAAGTTAATATCAAATTGCCCACGAAGGCAGAGGATACGTCTTTATTAAACAATTTCAGGACTTTTCAGCACAGTGAATATTCTCTCTGAATATTTATTTCTGAGAAACGATCATTAAGTTGGAATAGGGCAGGAATGAATCACGGACCAGCCAAGAAAAATTGGCAAACTCTAATTTAGTGCATCACGGGCAGCTTATTAATGTAAAAAAAAAAATCACGATTTGTTTGCTCTCAGACGGGTCAGCAACCTGCGGCTCTGGAGCCGCATGTGGCTCTTTCATCCCTCTGCTGCGGCTCCCTGTTGCCGGTCGGTTCCACAATTGATAGGGCTTTCGGTTAGGACAGGTAGAGGAAAAAGGACGCCACACTAGGAGGAGTCTCTATGGTGGGGAAACAGGACTTCTGGTCAGCTCCAGAATTGAACGGGGGGCTTCTGGTTAGGACCTTTGTGGCTCTTTGAGTTAAGGTTGCCGACTCCTGCTCTAAGAATTAGTTAGATTTGATCTGCCAAAACTGGGATTGTAGCATCTGTCTACAATAAGTTGAAACTTAAGTTGATAGGAATACACTGTACAGCGGAAACCTCACCTATACTCATTCGTTATTGTTCTATACAGGTAGTCCTCAACTTATGGCCCCAATTTGATCCCAATTGCTAAGCAAGACAGTGACGTGAGTTTTGCCCCGTTTTACGACCATTCTTCCCACAGTTGTTAAGTGAATCCCTGCAGTTGTTAAGCTAGTAATAAGGTTGCTAAGTGAATCTGGCTTCCCCGTTGAGTTTGCTGATCAAATGGTCGCAAAAGGGAATAGCGTGACCCTGCGTTGTGGCCCGTCAGCGGCCTGGGCAGCCGCTGGGACACTGCAACCGTCATAAGTACATGCCAGTTTACAAGCGTCTGAATTTTGATCACGTGACCAGGGGGGATGCTGCAATGGTTGTAAGTGTGAAAATTGGTCATAGGTCACTATTTCAGTGTCATGGTAACTTCTAACGGTCACTAAACAAAAGGTTGTAAGTCGACGACTATCTGTAGTATAACTCTAACGTAGGTGGCTGTTTTATCAGAAGTAAGATACTTTCAGGTAAATACCTGTGAATATTAGCAGCTCACTGAATTTGGAGATGGAGAGTGGTGCAGTGGCCTAGAGGTGAAGCTCTCGCCTCACAATCAGGAGGCTGTGAGTTCGATCCTAGGTAAAGGCAGATATTTCTCTCTCGGCACAATGAGAATATATCTGCTGAAGAAAACACTGCATTGGTGACAAGAAGGGCATCCGGCCAGTAAACAATCAGCTCCGTTCAGTTGCCCAGACTCCACCCCGCAAGGGATTATGGGGTCGTTAAAAGAAGATGATGATGACTGAATTTGGAGATGGAGGGATAAAGGATTAATTTTTTATGCTCTGCATATTTATTACTTGTCAAGAACGATCAATCTACGCTTACGAGTACCTGAAATCCGTGGGATAAATTAGTCATGGTGGAAATGAAGCACCATCGATTTAATTTTAGTGAAGCGGCTCAGCAATTAACAAGCTTAAATCTACATTTACAGTACAGGTAGTCCTTGATTTACGACCACATTTGGGCCCAAAATTTATGTTGTTAAGTGAGAAATGTGTTAAGTGGGTCTTCCCCCCAATATTTTTGCCACATTCGCTAAGTGAGTCAGTGGGGTTGCTAAATTAGTAACATGGTTGTTAAGCGAATCTGGCTTCCCTACTGAGTTTGCTTGTCGGAAGAGAGGATCACATGACCCTGGGACACTGCAGCCGTCATAAGTATGAACCAGTTTGCCAAACGTCTGAATTTTGATTTTGTGACCATGGGGTTGTTTAAGTGTGAAAAATGGTTGTGGGTCAGTTTTTTCCCAGTGCCTTTCTGTCCTCGGACGGTCATTAAACGAGCCAATGTCATTTGAGGCCTACCTGTGGTAAAAATTCAAAATTCTGTGCACTGTTGTCCATCTGTAAGCCGTTTCTAACAGTCCTAAAAGAAATGAGATGGAAATGGAGAAAATAACATTGATTAAATAAGGGTTTAACACGGACGTGACAAGATAATGCGGGTTGGCACGCCAAATTCTGAGAAATTCAAATGCGGATAAAGACGGATTAGAGAGACAGAATGAACAGGAGGAGGAAAGAAGTCCTCATTATGACTTTTGTTTTAGAGAGAGGGGGAAAAAAACGAGAACCTCATATTTTGCTTGGTTATTGATCCTTGGGGAAAACAACATAGTCGCCAATCCGACATTACTCATCTAGTTGTTAATTGCAATGTCAAAATACTTTATAAAGTTGAGAATCTGACGGGCGGCGGACAGCCGATGCCGAAGAAGGCGGACGATATCCAAAGCAAGAAACCAAGAGGGAAGCAAACCGTTTTGTTTTGTTTTTTTAAAATCAATATATAACGCTGAATTAAAATGGCATGGCTGTCTTGCAAATTACCCGGTTTCCTACCAGCTACCGAAATTGGAAAGGCGAGTAACGTTAGTTATGTAAGATGAGAAACAAGGATTTGGATCCAGCTGTATTTTGCCAAGTTTTTTTTGACGTAGTAGAAGGCAATTTACATCTTTGTACAAATGAGTCACAGGGACCTTAAAAGCGAATAAATAAATAAATAAATAACAGAGAATTCTGATTTTGGAAACCGAAGCTTTGCACTAGGATTATTAAGCCAGGTAGCAAGAAATTAATTTGGAAGAAAGCTCACGTTAATCTTTGGGTAGAGCTAACAGCCATAAAACATCAAACTCTCTCTGTGTATGCACGTGTGTGTGTGTGTGTGTGTGTGTGTTTGTGTATTATAATCCCTTGTGAGGTGGAGTCTGGGCAACTGAATGGAGCTAGCAGAGAGTTTAATGGCCGGATGCCCTTCCTGTCTCCAATGCGAAGCTTTGTTCAGTAGATACATTCTCATTGTGCCTAGAGAAATATCTGCCTCTACTTAGGATTGAACTCACAGCCTCCTGATTGTGAGGCGAGAGGTCCACCTCTAGGCCACCTCATCTCTCTATCTCTCTCCTCTCTCTCCTCCCTCTTCTCTCTCTCCTTTCTTTCTCTCTCTCTCTCTCTCTGTCTTTCTCTCCTCTCTCTCTCTCTCTCTTCTCTTTCTCTCTCTCCTTTCTCTTTCTCTCCTCTCTCTCTTCTCTCTCTCTCCTGTCTCCTCCCTCTCCTCTTTCTTCTCTCTCTCTGTCTCTCTCCTCTCTCTTCTCCCTCGTCTCTCTCTTCTCTCTCTTCTTTCTGTCTCTCTTCTGTCTCTTCTCTCTCTTCTCTCTCTCTCCTGTCTCCTCCCTCTCCTCTTTCTTCTCTCTCTCTGTCTCTCTCTTCCCTCTTCTCTCACTTCTCTCTCTCCATACATACATACATACATACATATATCTTGTTTTCTTTTATGTACACTGAGAGCAAATGCACCAAAGACAAATTCCTCGTGTGTCCAGTCACACTTGGCCAGTAAAGAATTCTAATCTATATGAACAACCTTAAGCCTCAAGGAAATGGATTAAAATTTTGAGCTTTACGCCTCTGGAAATACCTGGGGATGACTGTTATCTTTTCACTGCCTCTTTCTCCGTTTTAAATCTCCAAATCTGGTTTATAGCTCTGGAATTTCATAGTGTTTGCCCAGTCAAATATTAACCAGCTATTACCTTGGTTACCCTTTTCCCCCCTCTAAATCAGCCAAGGTTGGCTTGACGTTGCAGACTTCCAATTCTCAAAACATCACGCTAAGCCTTGCTGTGTTTGATGGACCAACCCTGATTAAAACACTTTTCATCGCCCGTCAAAAGTTAATCACAGATAAACTGCCAATCAAAAGCCAGGTCTTCTTGATCGTTTCTTTCACGGATTACAATTTGATTTCACCTTGTTTATGTGACAGTCTAGAAGCTGAAGACGGCTGGGTTAACTAGATTGCAATTACAGGTAGTCCTCGAATTACGGCGGTTCACTTAGTGACCGTTTGAAGTTACCACCGCATTCAAAATAAAGTGACTTAGAACCTCGTTTTTTTCACGCTTACGACCATTTTGCAACATCCCCGCAGTTATGTGATTTACATTCGGATGCTTGACAACTGACTCACATTTATGACGGTTGTAGCATCCCGGGGACATGGGATCCCCTTTTGCGACCTTCCGACAAGCAAAATTCATTTAACGACCGTGTTACTAATTTGAGAACTGCAGTGATTCACTTAACAAATGTGGCGAGAAAAGTAAAATGGGGCAAAACTCAAATTTCTCACTTAACAACATCAATTTTGGGCTCGATTTGCCATTGTAAATTGAGGACTAGCTATATTAATAGGAAGTGGGAATTGCCTAGGCCCCTGGTACCCAAAGGTAATTAATGTTGTCATTCAGCAACTCAGAATATAAGTACAGAAATAATATAAAACATCAATATTTTTTTTGTCTTTTGGATTCGAAAACACTGGTATTTCCTTATGGAATATTTTTTTTTTGCCAATAGAAAAAAAATCACACTAATTAATTTTTTTAAAAGTTCAGTATATAGTCATATTTATTGTCATCCATCAGAGGGTGCTAAGGAGCTTAGCTAACAGTTTAAGCATCATAAATAAATATATAAAGAAATATCAACTGTACTGTTTTAAGTTCAAATTAAAATAACACTAAAAAGCAGTAAGAAGAAAAATAACACAGTTGTGTATGTGTGTGAGAGATGGCGGATTAGTAAACTGATAGTTCTTTGTTTTTCTCCCTAATGTTCTGGTTTATTTATTTATTTTATTTTATTTTATTTTATTTATATGCCGCCCTTCTCCCGAGACTCAGGGTGGCTTACAATGCGTTAAGCATTGGTTAAGATTCAGTTTGAATTTCGCTTTATTAACAGAGACTTAAATGTTCTAGAAAAAAAAAATTAGGACTGCCATATAGTCAGATTTATGAAACTGACGTAATCAATATGGATAGAGATGGTTGGTAATGCTGAATTTATTTCTTCTGTAGTAATGATACTTAATTGTATTTATCGGTAGCCTTTTTTCCCCCAAAGGGAGATTAATATACTGCATAATTGTCTAGCAGAGTAGCCCTCCAATTAAATTCATTAAGCTTACTCGTCTATACACTGGATTAAGAAAAAAAGGCAGAAAGAAAGAAATGAATATTTCATTCGCAAAAAAAATGTTATCAGGCCTTGCCAGGCCAAAGACAACCATTTTGGATGGAAGGTGTGCATAAATTAATGTCAATTTTACACTCCCAGATTTTGAATGGACCAACATCTGGTGATAGATAAGAGATAGATGGATAGATTGGTGCAAGCAAGGTCGGTTATGTGCAAATAGTCCATAATCTACCTATCTATTGTAGGGACTTTAAAGTAACCTCCTGCCACCGGATTTTAGCTTATAATCCTGGTTTCTGCCGCCAAATCCAGAAATAAATTTTAGCTCCTGCACAAATGAATTGCTCTCACCCCAGGTAGCCTAACGAATTTTCGAGTACATTTTTATATAGTCCCTTGCTGAATACACATACATTACAACTCAATCTGTAAGTGACGGAAAAGAAGTCTGGGTTGCCTTAATTACCCTCGGACAAAATTACTAGCTCTCTGCAGGAATGATTAAAATTTTAACCTTGTCGTTGCCTCTTAAAACCTCCTTTGGTAAGAAATGCATTCTGGCAAGACCAATCTGTAGTTGCTGGGTATTGTTGTGGCCTGTCGGCTGCCGGGCCCCCCAGCAGCCAAATCGGAGGAGGAGGTGGTGTGGGAATCAGGGTCAGTATCAAGGCAACCTGGGAGCTCCGAGGGGGAAAAGGGAATGGAGCTGGCACAGAGGGAGAGAGAGAGATGGAGGCAGAGGTGGATCCTGGACCGTCTGTCAGCCCTCAGGTGGAGAGTCAACAGCCCCCAGGGGCTGGAAGTGGCTGATGAGGAAGAGGAGGAACAGCTGGGCCCAGTGCCTGATGCCCAAATGCGCAGAAGGCAGAGGAGAGGAGAGCAGTGGAAATCTATGGGCTGCTCCTTGGGACCTAAGAGCCACCGCTGCTAGTGAATCCCCACTCTAGCTCCAGGTATAAAAGGCAGGAGGCGGAGATGAATAGATGTGGCAGACCTGTTAGCCCGAACTGGATAAAACCGGCTGAACTTCACCCTGGGGCGGGGGTGGGGGAGGGGTCATGTCCCCATGTCTTTTCCTTCTGGTCTGAAAGACACTTATTATATCAATACATATGGTAGGTGTCCACAACTTGTTTCGTTGAGTATATATTTAGAGTCTAACACAAATATTTACTCAAAAGCAAGAGTGTCGAACCTTGACAACTTTAAGATCTGTGGACTTCAACCCTCAGAATTCCCCAGCCAGCTGAGCTGGGGTTAGACACCTCTACTCAAAAAAATGGTAATTTTTGTAACTCATCAAAGATTGCTATCCCCCTATAATTTAGGCAGATAAATCAACAGTCACATTTTTGCTTTACTTTTTTAAAAAAAGTGTAGGTTGAATGGAGAGATATAATTTGAGAACAATGTTTATAAAATCAAGTGATTATAATTCACTTATTAATATGTTCGCTTCAAGACATTATATACCTTCATCTTATTTCTTAGTTGAATATATTCACGGAAATTCAATATTTTAGAGCAGGGGTTTAGAGCAGGATTTCTTTGAGGGCCAGATCAGCATTGTAGTTCTCCTCTGTGGGGAGGGAGGGGGGGCGG
>JANHZT010004222.1:192236-205288 GCA_032468215.1 Stegonotus admiraltiensis | reverse complement strand
CCGCCTTGAGTCCATTGGAGAACGGCGGTCTATAAATCGAATAAATAAATAAATAAATAAATAAATAAATAAATAAAAATTCAGAGTTAACAGCACTGAAAAAATGTCTTCTGACCATTTTTCAGAGTTATGACCATTGCAGCATCCCCATGGTCATGTGATCAAAATTCAGATGCTTGGCATTTATGGCGGTTTATGATGTCATAATATTTATGACGGTTGCAGTGTGCCTGGAGTCATGTGATCCCCTTTTGTTACCTTCTGACAAGCAAAGCCAATAGGGAAACCAGATTCTCTTAACAACCTTGTTACTAATGTACCAACTGCAGAGATTCACTTAGCAACTGCAGTAAGAAAGATCGTAAAATGGGACAAAATTCACTTAAATGTTTTGCTTAGCAACAGAAATTTTGGGCTCAATTGTGGTCGTAAGTCAAAGACTACTTGTATAAGAAGGCAGAGACAGGGTAGTCCAAGCTTTACTGTGTGCATCAAGATCAGGTGAGCCAGGAGTGTTATGCAGCCATTCAAAAAGCCATTGGGTTGCTTTAACTTCAGTCCAAAGACTACAGTTCCCCTCCACCCTAGTTGGAGTCCGCATCCAGTTCTGGCATCACAATTCTGAAAGGACCGTGATTGGGTGGAATAGTTTATAGATAGGCTGCCAAAACAAAGGCAGAACTAGAAACCAGACCTGGCAGGAAGCAGATAAAGACTTTATATGCACAATTCTAACGATCAGTGGCCCACCAAGGAAAAGTCGGTGGAGTGGTTACAGCTTCAATTTAGCTTCAATGAAATCTATAAAATTAATGTTCAGTTTTCAGTCTAATCCTTGATTTTTGTGTTCAAAACTTCATAGTTTGTCTCCTTTATGATTCCATGTTAGTGGTGCTCCTATGAAGTGGGGAGATATTTAAAAGATTTATATAGCTATCCATCTTGTATATCTTAACTCTGAGCAGCTCTCAAAACATCAATTAAATCTGTACTGATTGTGACTTACTTTTGGCCAAGGACAAAACCAAGAATGAAGCTTCATTCTGGCAGTTTAGTTTGATCTAGAGACGAAGATCAATAAAATTAGAAAAACTAGGAAAAACTCCCAGTGCTCCAAAAGCAACATATGCCTACAAATTCACATATAATTTTACAGAGCTACCCGATGCTTGCCTTCTGGATATAGCGACTGTCCCTAGAGAGGATTGTTTTCATACCTCTATTCCCACCTCTGTTCCTTCTGTGGGTAGAAGTATCTCTTGTTTGACCATTACTTTGGCTGTGACTTTTCTGCCTGTCTACCTAGGTGACTATCAGAGCTAATTACATTGCCATGGAGAAGGCCCTCTTCTTAGGTCCCATGAGGTGATAATGTTTAAGGGAAGGGGCTTATCTAATCAGCAGGAATAGGCAAATTCCCTCAGGAGGAAGAAGTCCTGCAAATGTTACATTAATATGCCATGTGCAAAGTTGGAAGAAATCTTATCATTGATCTTTTGTTTTGGATTTATTGTGAAAATGTTTAAACAAAAATTACATGCCTCTTTTTGAGCTTTGTGATAAAAAACAAAGCTACTAATGAGCTGTGGAGTGATACGGGGTTAGGAATATACATTTGCCATAATCTATCCAACTATTGGTTTGGACCTATTGTTAAAATGTTGGTAAAACTCAATATGATTTTTTTTAATTTACTATTTTTGTTCTGGCCTATTATATTTTTCAGGGAAAGTGGCAATTTGTACATAATTTACATTGGAAATAAAGCTTAACATCAATAAACATTTTTTTCTGATTTTTATTCATGTCCACTTTAGGAAAAAAAAAACAGGAATCTAGAATTATTGAGTATCCCGTTTGAGAGGCATTATGGTAAATATTTTGAGCAAATAATGGATGTATTCCAGGTGCTGCCTGTTCAGATGATATGTTGCTGATCTGGCAAAAACAGTGATTGGAGAACAGGATTAGACATTTCTGATTCAGCAATCACTGTACAGAGTTGGTATTGAATATTTCTAAAAGACTGTCTCCATTCTTGTTTCTTGAATTCCTCCAGGGGTATCCATAGGGTGGAGGGTCATAAAAGTGAAGATGACAGGCACAGCTGTGCAAAGCCCCAGTACCATGGTTGTGACTGCCATCTTGGGCGAATTGTTTTTTATTTTGAACCCCAGATTTCATCTGCTTCATTCTATTTTAGATGTCTTCAGACAATAGAATGAATGGTTGGTTAGCAATGTTCAGTTAACAGCCTTCTCAGTCAGCAAGGAAGAAGGATGACGCCAAACTGCCTATAATAATTTGTTCAATCTCTGCCCTGTTGTGGAAAAACTCTTTAGGGCAGACATCAAATCACATTAGCTTGCAATCAGTTTTTAACACCTGTATTTTTTTTTAATAAGCTAAATATGAAAATGTCCCTATGTGGTATGAACATGCTTTCATTTTAGATTATTTGGAATTAATAGTTTTGTCACCTCATTCAGATTAATTTCCATAAAAAGCAGGGGAAATTCTGTTATCTTGCAAATGTGGTCACACTTCCACCAGGCTAGGAATATTGCTTGTGCAGAAAGAATAAAAGGGTTGACTTTTTTCTAATTACTAAATTGAATCCCAAGGAATTTGCATAAATTCATACAAAGGAAAAATGCATAATTAGATTGATTTTTATAAGTCATATATTAACAGCATTAACTTTAGAAGTTAAATGAAGCCCACAGCAGATTCCTCATTGCTCAATTCAGGTGTTGGAACATTCATAACCATGTCTCAGTTCTGTATAAACAGGACTTATTTCACTCTTGTTCCTATAATTGCGGTAGGGGGTGAAATGCTACCGGTTCGCACTGGTTTGGGCAAACTGGTAATAATAAAAGGTACCAGTTCAGGCTACCGGTTTGTCCGAACTGGTATTTCCAACAATCAGCTGTGCCGCCCGATTTAGATCCTAGTGAATCTAAATCGTGATTTAGATTCTAGCAAATCTAAATCACACAGCACAGCTGTTCCCCCCGCTGTTCTACTTACCTTCTTAAGCCTCCTTTTTCTGCGTGCATCTGTTTGGCGTGCATTGCGCATGCACGCACAGTGAGTGGCACGCAATGTGGCATGCGTGTGTGCAGTGCACATTTGGCATACACCGCACATGTGCGGGCAGCAAACTGGTGGCAAACCGTGGAGGATTTCACCACTGATTTGCGGCAAGTTCATGCTGTGGAGCTGCTTTTTCTTCCACAATTTTTTAGATGCAGGAAGTCTCTTCATCAGAATGTAAACCATCTATTTACAAACAATGGTCATAATACTGGGTATAAGGTTTAAAATTTGTCATTTTTTCAGCATGTAGATTTAACGATTGAATCAGGAGCACATTTATTCAGGTTAATTCTAATAAAACGAGTGTGATGCCTTTCTTAAAAATCATATTATTTACCTTGTTCCTTACAATTTTTGTGTGTTTACCCCTGAATTTGGATTTCTTCTTCTGTGGCTAATTCATGGCAACTTCTCCTAGTGAAGCCTTCCTGAACCCTGGGTTGGCTTTCTCAAAGCACTTTTATATCAGAGATTCAGAATCAAAGATGTTTCACTGATGAGAAATCAGTGATTACAGTGTGATTGCTTCCATTTTCTTCAAATATGCCCGTAATAATTTTAAATAAGAGATTGTTTAAAGGAAAATTATTCTGATAGCACAACTTGTAGGTGATTAGAATTGGTTCAGGATTAAACGAACCAATCTGATACAGTTCTGCATTTGAGATGTAGCTTAGCATCACTCTCTGCAATGAAGTGGCTGCCAACAGACTATTGTGATGGGGAAAGGACTTTCATCCTTTTTAGTGGTATATGTATTAAATGTGAATTATTAAAACCTTTTCTACTCCTTCATGTGTCAAGAAGAGGAAGCAAGGGGCACTCTCAGATTTTAGCAGCAATCTAGCTTTTCCCTATTCCCCAATCAATATTCAAGAGAGTAATATTTAATGTATGAATATTTCTACAATATAGTCACTCTTAAAATATACTGAGCATGTAAGGCAGGGGTGTCAAACTCACGGCCTGCGGGCCAGATGGGTCACGCACTGGCCACGCCCACCCCATTTTAGCGAAGGGGGAAAAGTTGCGATACGTCACGTGACACCGTGACGCCATGAGTTTGACACCCCGATGTAAGGACAATACATAGAAAACTCTGACAAACTCGAAGAAGGCAGGGAAAGTTAACGCTCTACACACATTTTAAAAATATGAATGTTTCATTAAGCAAGCCGCAATGGACAATGGCATCTTAACTAACATATCCAGTTGCGTTTCTTGTAATCCAAACATATCCAATTACACTTTAGGCTAGAGTTCTCTAATCTGGTAACTCTAGAATCATTGGACCACAATTCCCATCATTCCCAAGCAACCAAATTATGGGAGTTTTTGGCCAACACACCTGGAGGACAGAAGACTGGTGGAATGCTGTCCTAATCAATATAAAGCAAGGTGTTCTGACAGTGCTCAAAAGTTATGAAGAACACAATGCAAACCAGGCTACCAACCAATCAAAAGCAACGCATCCAACCAATTCACTGTGTGAGAAAGAGCAAATATATATGTGGCAACCAGTAAAGTTTTGCTTTACTTTCAATTAGCGGGCTCTGTGAAGGATGAGAAGACCTCCAAGATCCCTTCCAACTCTATTATTCTGTTTCTTTATCTTGTGTCTCAGTGTTTGGTGGAAAGTGATTTTAGTGTGGTTATTTTCCAGGGTGTGAGTTGAGTGTGTGACCCGTAAGACAACCTTGGCACTGCATGGAATAGGTCAATCTTTTGTATTTGGTAGAATTTGGAATTCACCTTGTGCGTAAACAAGAGCAGAATACATAAAAGTAATCCACCATATGTAGGTGTCATTTCATTCATCATAGGCTTTGATTATAGAAAAGCCGTATTAGTGGCAAAAAAAATAATCAGGAGTCTAATAGATTTTCTAAATAGCAAATTTTATTAAATAGCAGACCTGGCTCTAGGGGCAGTGCTCATCTCTGTTTCTAAGCCGAAGAGCCAATGCTGTCCGAAGACGTCTCCATGGTCATGTGGCTAGCATGACTCGATGCCAAAGATGCACGGAGCGCCGTTACCTTCCCACCAAAGTGGTTTTTCTATTTTTCTACTTGCATTTTTTACGGGCTTAGGTTGGCAGAAGCTGGGACAAGTAATGGGAGCTCACCCCATTATGTGACACTAGGGATTCAAACCTCTGAACTGTCCGGACCAGTCCGAACTGGTAGAATCCCACACCTGGGGCTAGCCGATCTAATGATATATAGCAGTAATCCAGTGTATAATAATAAAAGCATGAATATTTGTGATGTATTTCCAAGTTCTTTTCTGCAAATAACCAAGTCCATAGTAAGTAAATACCTGGTCATATAGACATTGAAGCCTACTGAGAATCAAAAAATTTATAAAATTTTTAATATTTTATATTAAGTAAAATTTAAGAGTTATCCAGTGGTGAGATGGGTGGCCAATACATTTAATAAATAAAAATAAATAAATAAATAAAAAATAAAATAAAAATATATTAAAATGGCCCCAGAGAAAAAAGGAGGCAAAAAGAGAATCAGAGGACTTTATTGTTCAACTTTTTATGAAGAATTTTGAGCAGAAAATGCTCCTGAATTTACAAACAAATTTACAAATTTACAAAAAAAAAAAAAGAGAGAGAGAGATGACTGCATTAATTTGTCAAGAATTGACTAGTAAATTGTCCGATAAATTAGATTCAATGGCTAAAAGCCTAAAGGAAAATTGGATCAAAAGTTGGAAGAATTTGCAGCAGAGTTAAACCAATTGAAAAAGGATGTTAAGAATATTCATATAAGAGCAGAAAAGTCAGATATATGAATGGGAGCAATCAACTTATTATTAATAGACTGGAAGGAGAAAGTTTTATTTGAGAATTAGGGGCTTGCCAGAAAGTGTGAAAAAAAGGTATTAATATCAAAGATATAATTATAACATTAATTACAAAATGGATGAAAAATGATACTTTGGATTTTCCTAGAGAAGTTGAGAAAACATATAGAGTAAGTTCAATATGTGCAATTAGAAGCCAACTGCCAAGAGAATCTTTTGATCCAATTTGTAAGAAAATATACTAAAGAACAAGCGTCGCAGAAACATTGTGAACAGAGACTCACGAATGAGGTGTCACCGCTGAGAGAAATTCTAATTACAATTCTTAGAAAATCTTGGCAAAACTCTTACAGCAGAAATAACACTGTCTTTCATTGGGATAAACTAGAAGGAGTTATCTTAACTTTTCAAAACCAACACGTTAGACTAAATTCTACAGGACAAAGCACATTTTGTGGAGAGATATGGATCTACAACATTTTTCAAAAGATCCAAATTCTGAAGACCAATTTTTGAAAGAACCACAGAAGGACAATGGCAAAAGAAGTCGGATGCAATAGGTTCAGGACATGCCACTGAGATGGGAACCATAGTTGGAGCATTGGAAAGTTTGTTGTTATAAACAGGATGGAATCTAACTAGAATGTAAAAGGGGAAGATTCCCCAGAAAAAAGCAACCCCCCCCCCTTTCCATTATTTAGAAAACAATTGAATCAAGATATAATATCTTTGCAAGAAAAATGATAGGCAAAAAGTATTTAGACAACAAAACATTGGGTTGGGAATATATTTCTGCCAATCACAAAAAGATGATTAATGTTGTAGTTTTATACATAATTCCTCAATTACAACTACAACTATTACTACCCTGTTTCCCCTAAAATAAGACATCCCCGATAATAAGCCCAATCGGGCTTTTGAGTGCATGCACTAAAATAAGCTCTCCCTGAAAATAAGCCCTTCCCGAAAATATTTAAACCCATGCACAGCCAGTTCCCGCTATTTCCTCTGGTTTCCTCCAGGTACCCCAAAATAATAAGACCTCTCCGAAAATAAGGCCAAGCGCTTATTTCAGGGTTCAAAAAAATATAAGACAGGGTCTTATTTTCAGGGAAACACGGTAGCTGATGGCCAAGGCCATATGTAATTGTTCAAATTGAACTACAAGGAATAAAATTCATTGTTATTGGTGTATATAACATCAAGAAAAGGCTAATTTTTTTGAACATTTACTCTAAACAGTTATTTTCTTTTTCTTATAACATTGGTGCATTCTTGGACATTGGAATGGGGTAGCAACCCTATAATTGGACATATTTGTCCTTAAAGGGATAAATGTAACGCAAGGAAAACTACCCCAAATATTTTTTGAGTTGACAGACTCTCTAGGTATACTTAATGTATGGAGGTACAAAAATGAACTTGTCTCAAAAAAGACTATACCTTTTTTTCCAGAAAAACGAATCTTTGACATGATATGGACGACCAAAAATTTGTCTCATAAGATAATTGAAACGGACATTCTTTCAATCTTTTTCAGATTGCAGTCCAACGACAGTGCATTTTAAATTCAGATTGCAGTCTTTTAAGTGGAAGTTAAATGAATCCATCTTGCAAAGACCACAAATTGTCAAAGAGTGTAAAAAAATATTTCAAGATTATTAAATAATCAAGTTGGGTAAGGGACCCAACTTGACCACAGTTTGGGACGCCTATAAAAATGTGATAAGAGGTTATTTGATACAATATGATACATGGATTAAGAAGAAATCAGCTGGAAAAATCCAAAAAGTTTTAGATGAGATTAAAGTGAAGGGGGGAAAAAAAATCAAAAATCATTGGAAGACCAAAACATATTTAATCAATTAAAATTATTGCAACAACAAATTTCTATGTTAACAATCCCAGACATGAAAAAGAAATTGAAATATACAAAGCAGATTTTTTTAAACATGCAAATAAACCAGGGAGGTGGCTGTACAAATTAAGAAAACAAACTAAAAAGAAAATAACTAAAATCTGTGAAGGAAATAAGACTCACATGTATAATAAAAATATCCAAAGACTTTTTGGGACTTAATTTATAGGAGCAGCAAGAAGTTTCATCGGAACAAATAAATGATTATGTACAAAATTTACCCAAATTATTGGAAGAACAAAAGAAAATTATGAACAGTCTAGTAACAACCTTTGAAATAACAGAAGCAATTTAAACAGCTAAGATCAGTAAAACACTGGGACCAAATGGTTTACTGAGTGGGCTTTATAAAATGTTTGAAGATCAATTATTATTTTCAATGAAAGATTTAATGAATTCTATTTTACAAGAGCAGTCTATGCTTGATTCATCGAAAGAAGCCAACATTGCTCTGATGCTCAAGGAAGGGCAGGACTTCATTCTTACCATATATTATAGTCTTCTTAATGTCTACAAACTTTTTACATCCATCCTAGCTGAAAGACTAAAAAAGTTTTACAAGACGATGTCCATGAAGATCATCAGTGTGATTTATTACCTAAAAGACAACTAAAGGACAATGTAAGAATCATCCAGTATATAACTGAATATTTACAACAATGCAATGACAAATAGGCTGTACATTTTTTTAGTTGCAGAGAAAGCTTTTGATAATCTGAATTGGGATTTTATGTTTAAAGTAGTTGAGAATATGGACTTCAGACTGAGTTTTATACAAAGACTGAAATCTATTTATACACCACAGAAGGCCGAGATTATGGTCAATGCAGAATTGATGGAACCATGTGAGATTCAGAAAGGGAAAGGGGGAAGATCAAAGGGAAGATTGAAGAAAACTGGAAAACAAAACTGGATTTAAGATTGTAAAAAAGGTAAAATACCTTGGTGTAACACTAATAAAAATTCTACATTGCATAAAACTACATTAAAATGTGGAATGAGATAAAACTGCATTTTCACAGATGGGGAAAACTAGATTTGTCACTAATGGGAAGAATTTCTGTTATTAAAGTGACTGTTTTACCCAAAATGTTTTTTGACTCAATTTTACCAATTCTGATAAAAGGGTTTACCAATTCTTTTAAACAATGGCAGGAAGATATTTCCAAATTTGACTTCCTCTCAAGATAGCTCCTGCATGGTAAGGGCTTCTTTTCCCCCTTGCTGACAATCTGCTGATTTCACTGCCAAAGCTGACTTCCTTCTACCTTAAAAGGCTAGCATTTTCTTTTCTCACTGTTTTGGATAGCACTGGTATTGATGGAAAAGTACAGTGCAATTCTTCTGGTCCTGATGTCACTAGAGCATTGATTCTCCTGATAGATTGTCTTTAAATCAAAGGAGGAAACAGCTGTCTATTAAAATGAACAGATTAATCAAGAGGATCCCTATTTTGCTGAGGTTTCATGAAAAAATATCCAGATATATTCTTCCTGAGAGAAACACTTACAATTCAGTCAGTTTGCTGTTGTGTTCCATGAGTCCATTGTGCAATCTGGAGACTAGGCATGTCTCCACTCGTGTCAGTAATTGGAAGCTGAAGGTCCTTGGATTTGGTTCTATCCTGACTTTACAGATTTCAATCAAAATATTGTCCATTCACACTATATATTGTTCTGTAATCTGGTGTGAAAGTCAGTTATACATTGTATAAGTAATGCCAACTTGCTATGAAACCATGACTCCTGATCACCTGATCCCTTATCATTCTTTCAGTGGCATTCTCCCTGCCAAATTGGCTGGAATGATAGCACCATTCAGCACCATTAGCAAGTAGAACTGGAACTAGATTTAGGCAGTAATTTCAATATTTCAGTATAGAGCCATGGTGGCGCAGTGGTTAGAATGCAGTACTGCAGAGCTAACTCACAGCTCTCTCCAAGAGTTCAATTCTGAGCAGCTCAAGGTTAACTCAGCCTTCCATCCTTCTGAGGTCGGTAAAATGAGGGCTCAGATTGTTGGAGGCAATAAGCTGACTCTGTAAACTGCTTAGGGAGGACTATAAAAGCACTATGAAGCGGTATATAAATCTAAGTTCTATGGCTATTTTCCATTGGTGGAAGAGGGTTTTACAAAGCATTCTAAGGGGCATTATTTGTAGTGAAGTATTTTTATCATTCGTTAGTATTATTCTCCTTAGAATTCACTTAGGTTCACATGAAATTAAAAAGATGTACAGATGTTCATTTGAAGTCATTCAAATTGGAATAACAATTGTTTCTTTATCACACTTGAGTTTATCACATTTGAGCTGAGGTTTTCTCCAGACAGTATTTCCATTTGATCTTTACTTGGCATTAGAGCGCTATTTAGCTATTCTGCCACACTTGCTACATTATTAGGCTGAGCAACTATCGACTTAACCTACCACCCAGGAGTCTTGAGAGAATAAAGTTAGAAGTTCTTCAAGGGGGATGACATGCAGATGATGAAAAATAAAATGTTATATTTGGTCAATATCGCATGGAACAAATAAATTACCGAGGTTAAAGTTATCCTCGAGCGTGCTTAGCTTCTTAAAGTAATTTCATAGATATATTTACGAATTCTTATGGCAACACTTGTTTCAGAACATTTCTTAATTTCTCAACCTACAGCCTAGGACAATGTTGGCGAACCTTTTTGGCACGGAACAGCAGCTCCCCAGCACACATGTACAGGAGCGCCAGAATACGGAAGAGCAGTTCCCCGGTCCGCTGGGTCACACTGGGAAGCTGAGCTTCTGGTTTCCAGCATGTGCCAGTCACCTGGTTTTCTGGTTTCTGGCACACATGCATGCGTGAAGACCAGCTGGCACGCACGCCAGGGAGCTGTCTTTCCAGTTTCCGGCACTTCCCCACTCTTGAAGACCATCTGGCTGGTGCACATGTGCCCGCCGGAACCCGGAAGAACTGCTGTGAATTATGAGGCCAAGAATCAAAAAGCAGCAAATCTATGTAGCTGTGATAATACTAGAAAATGGACAATAATTTTTTTTCTTTGCTTCTGTATATTATTTATCTTTTAAAGCAGAATGCTATTTGAAAGAAATTACTGTGTTTTCTGTTAGGAGTAGTTTCTCAGTACTCCTAAATCTACGTCAGAGCAGGGCCGTCTTAACAGCATTATGGGCCCCGGGCAAAGCAATGACCTGAGGCCCCTACGACAACTACTCACAGGAATAAAAATGTAAATGGTTGATAAAATTAAACATATGTTAGTATCAATTAAAAATGCAGTAAAATGTAATAAATATGTTGCTGTATTTATATGATACAAGGTGCGTTGAAGGGTTAACATACACAGTTTAGTATGGGGCCCCCTATGCTCGTGGGGCCCATGGGCAAGTGCCTATCAGGCCCATGCGTTAAGACAGCCCTGTCTTTAAAAGTTAAATTAAAAGTTCAAAATTTTACTGATTTACATATAGGAATAATTCTGTTCTTCCTGCCAATTTTTGCCTGCTGATTTATTACCGAAACCTTTTTGATTACAACATCTAGTAGGATGGAAGAAAGTAAAACTACTTTTATGGCTAATTTAATCATTCTCCTAATTTTCTGGACATGGAAGAGAACATGGGATCTTTAATTCTTGCCAATTTTCTTCCCTGATCAAATCACGTTAAAACTCCCTGCCCGTTCTTGAGAGTTTTCCATGCCAACAACAGCAGATATTGAAGTCAGCTTTGATGCCAAGAAGTAGAGTAGAATAACATATTTCTTCTCTAAAACTCAGGGATTCATAATAAAAGCAATTATGATAAGCAGATCAAATTGAGCAAGGATTATAAGCCGTCAACCAATGAATGCACACGTGAAAGGACAAAATAATTTATCTTTCCCAAGGTGTAAAAAAACCTTGTCTTTTGTAGAGTGAGAGAGGGAGGGAGGGAGAGAGACAGAGAGGGAGAAAGAAAGAGAGAGAGAGAGAAGGAAGGAGGGAGGGAGAGAAAGAAAGAACATGAATTTCTCTCCCCAGTTCATCACACCTAGTACCAAGCATCTGAGCTGTGGTTTATTCCTTTGAAAAATGTATGATATTTCTGTTGCCCTGGTATTCACAAACAGATGCCTGTTAGATTTTGTACATCTTTAGATAATTCAATCAAGAGGAAGAAAACTAGCTACTAGTGTGCCCCCCACCCCTTTAAGACTCTTCCTTCTTGGTATAAAATTTAGCAGAGAAACCAATTCTGTGTCTAATTCAATCATTGCATTCCATTTTCAAAACAGACTTTTAAAAAAAATGTTATATCGAGAAGCAAGAAATCTATGGATTGTAGGATTATTCTTGCCTAACCCATTAAACAAAAATTAAGGCAACTATATTTTATCCCCAGCTTCTTTTTGGTTTATAAAAAAAAAAGTCTCCATAAAACCACCCAAAGGAAAACAATGACGTTTAGATTCCCCTTCCCAAAATTTCACATATAAAGTTCAAGTGCAATTCAAAATCCAAGTATCCTTTACACTACATACTTTTTTCTATCAATAATTCTTCTTTGCAGGTAGTTTCTTCAAAAAAAGACCAACAGGTTTCTTCTTTATGTGGTAGATCAACAAGGTTCCTTTTCTAAAACAAACGCTTCTCTATGATAAACTGAAAATAAGAGTCGTGTTCTCTGGAATTCCAAGTTATTTTTCTTTGAGGTGAAAAAAAAATCCCATCAAATATTGGAGATTATAAAACAATAGTTATTCTTCAATATACAATTTAAGATAAAGATGGGCAGGAAATCTTAAAATCAGGAGAATGTTTCTACAGTCAAACTCAATACAATATTTGACAGGAATGCGAAAGAACCAAAAATAAAACAAAAAACTCCTGAAAAAAAGCACTAGAAGCTATTTGTATGGTCGTAGAAATCTGGAAACTTTTGATCGCAATAGCTTTATAAACGATCTTGGAAACATCTCCTTCGATTCTTGTGCTGTGTACTTGAAATAGTTTTGAGGATGTGCCAATACATCAAAAAGGGCTTTAATCAATTTCTTGTCCTGTGGGAGACAGAAGAAGCAAAAGCACATCATTTTGCAATGGGCTTTCCTGCCCTCCTATTTGGCCCTCCTACCCTGCCTCCCTCACTGGGTAAGGTTTAGAATAGAATAGAATAGAATAGAATAGAATAGAATAGAATAGAATAGAATAGAATAGAATAGAAGTTGGAAGGGAC
>JANHZT010004221.1:96048-109525 GCA_032468215.1 Stegonotus admiraltiensis | reverse complement strand
CGTTTGTTAAATTACTGGTTCACCTGCCCCACTATTTATTGGCAAGGGGCGGGGCCAGCCAGCAATTTAACAAAGGGCTCGGCCGAGCCCCCTAGAACCGGCAGAATCCCACCACTGATCATGACAGCACCTGTTAGCAGGCATCCACTCACCTGCCACATCCCTCATTGTGTTGTATCACTGCCGCATCACCAGCCATCCCATTAAAGTGAATGGGACTATTGGTGAGTCAACAGCGGGTCGAGTTGATTTAAATCAAGCCTTTTTACGTGATTTAAATCAAATTCACCCTGATGCTTACTCTCTTGCAATCTCTTCCTCTTCAATAAACATGGAAACATTAATTTCCTTCTTGCTAATTATTCCAGCACTGGGATAAGCATTCCGAAGGACGCGGGAGTGGGAAAACAGGAAAGCTGAATTAAATCATAAGCACAGTCATAGTCACATGATTTTCCACTTGGTAACTATGTCACTTAGCCACCAAGTTGCTGGTCCAAATTGTGATTGTTAAAACATTACCTGTATACATTAGAACTAAATCCTAACTGATGTGTTAGTAATAATTTATAACCTTATACTTCTATAAAGCCATTCCATTTTGGGACTAACATTACAGTACATCTTGTGTTAACAAATTCTATTTATTAAATATCTACTTTGAAATGTGCTACTAGTATTTATTCACCTTAATTTTCAATTGCTCAGATTTACTGAAACTGAATCCTGAAGTATTATCATACCATTTATACTGGGCAAAATGTTCATAATATTCCAACAATATGCCCATCCTACTTTTCTCACTTGGCTACTTACTGTGTGAGAAGAATAAACTCAAAATGGAGACACAGACACGATGTTGCCAAATTTTGCTGCAAGCCCCATCTGAAAATTAATGTTACAGGAATATACTCCCATGTTTAAGTGAAGTGGTAATTATTAAAGCATTAGGAACAGGCTACGCTAGTTTTAGATGAGTATAATTTAATAATAATGATAATAGTTTAATATGACAAAATCAGGAGCTGAAGCTAAACATTATCACTTGCTGATGGATGCAGCTCAAACGTCTATGAAGAGCTTAGCTACCAACTTCAAAACTTGGTAGTGTAAAATATAGATATTCAGTATTTATTGTAGTCGTCTATTTTTGCCACTTGACATAAAATATTAAGAGTGAGCAAAGCACTGGAAAGTGTTTACTCATTAGAGCAGGCATGGTCTTTGGTAGGGTCTATAAGACTATCCCAGTTGTCTGCCTGTGTATAGACAGAGAACTGTTCCACTGGGAGAGCCAATAAAGTGTCTGTGCATACATAACAAGTGCTTAGATAGCCTTTCAAACGCTATGTACAGCCCTAGATAAATATTTAAATCCAAGTGTTTGCACAATGTTAGTGAACTTTATTTTCTTACTTAATTCAGTGTTCATTGAGATGGCCATGGCATTCTATTTGACACATTTAATAGAAACAAAGCCAATTGCTTCAGCTGCAACCCTTTCTATGTCCAATTTCAAGTAATTTCAGATGCAAACATAGCACTGTAGATCAATATACAACAAACTACATTTCTTTTGCTTTATGGCATCCCATTTGAAACCACAGGAAAACTAATGTCTTTCATTTACTTTAAACAACTGTCTTTAGATACCAAAAATTTAAATAGGTTGAGAGGAAAGAGAAGATTGCAAAAGTTACGATTGAATGCAATTAGGGATATCCTTAAAAAGAGGAGAGAGGTTTAAAGACCAAAGGCAATGTTTTGCCAACTATTCTTGCTTTTGCCATATGTATGGACATGTCTAAAGCAAAAAATAGTTTGCAACAATAGAATACTATGGAACAGTGAACTAGATTTATCCATATTTCTTTTTCCTATCATATACCTTGCATTTCTTTGGTGATTTCTTACTCCTTTTCTGCACTTTGAATAACATTGCTTAACTTGAAAGGAGTTAACATTGTGTTTATATTTGAGAAACATAAAATTGTTTTCCAAATATTTGCTACTCCTTCCTTTTTAAGGGTTATGTTTCAAAGAATATTCAGATTTACATATTTCTTTGTCATGAGTTTCTATAAGAATTAGTTGGAATTTCAACAATTACATAAATTTCATAACAATTACTGTGTTATCAATGCTTAGAAACTAAGTAAGGACTTCTTAAGCTATGAAAGCAATTTTGAAATGTGTTCATTAGAGTGGAAATACTTCATCCTTATTTGTTTATAAAGATAAAACAATAATCTACATCCTTTATAGTGGTTCAAAACTTAGAACCTTGCAACTATTACCCTGTTTCCCCCCAAATAAGACATCCCCTGATAACAAGCTCAATCGGGCTTTTGAGCGCATGGCAATAAGGCCAAGCACTTATTTCAGGGTTCAAAAAATATAAGACAGGGTCTTATTTTTGGGGAAACACGGTATATAAAACTTACATTGTCCTAATAAAGCTATTGCATTTGGATTTTGAAATGGTTTTCAAAGCAAATTTACTTATTTAATATTTTGTCTTTATTATTTTTCATATATAACTCAAGGTGGTGAACATACCTAATACTCCTTCCTCCTCCTACTTTCTCTACAACAATAACCCTATGAGATGGGTTGGGCTGAGAGTGAGTGACTGGTCCAAAGTCACCCAGCTGGCTTTCATGGCTAAGGCAGGACTTGCTTTCTAGCCTGAAGCTTTAACGACTAGACTAGAATTTTTTAAGATAGATATTTTTGAAAAAAAATTGTATAGTAAATTTATTTCAAAATATATTTTGATTTTACTGCAACATGCTGTGTAACAAACCTTGTGCATTCTGTGACTCAGTGGAAATTCCTGATGCACTTATAAATGTTAAGATTCTAGACAAAAACAGTGTCTGTTTTTTTACAAGGAGCAGACAATGAATACAAATTTCCATCAGTGAATAACTAGTAAAATACATGTATCTACTGGCCTAAATGAAAATGCATATCAAAATCATTATTCAACTGTTCCATGAGGCAGGCCTATATCTTTCAATTTTACTTGATGCCCATGATAAATTAAAGAGACTATTAAAAACCTAATGGTGGCTATGGAAATTTATTTTACCTGGTTTGTTTGAATAGTTACGGTAAATTATTTTAGATCACATCTTAGATTGGTGCAGTTACAAATACAGATTATGAGATTTCTCTGTTTGGTCTTTGACTCTGATCTCACTATAAACACTCTAAGCCTATAGTTTTAGAAAGTAAGATATCACAGGTGAGCAAGTCTGCTTATTTACTGAAGTATGCATTATATAGCAGAAGAATTCAAATTACCTTAGGTTTCCCAGAATTTAAGCAGCCCTGAATCCTCCTTGGGTTTTCTCTGTAGTTCCAAATAAGTGTTTGAACAAAAGACACAGAAAAGCTAAACTGATCAAAGATCTGTCTGTCATTAAGTGAAAGTAATCATAGCTTAATAATCGCTTTTTCTACTTCAAAGAAAATTTATGCAAGAGTAGAATTGCAAATTAACAGCAAGTTAGAACCTGTATTTTAGCAGCATCAAGGCCACTGCTTGGTGACTTAGTATATTTCTGTAAGTCCAGCCACCTTGGATTCCAGTTTTAATGAAGAAATGTAATATTGATGAAATCAACTTTGGTTTTACCCTTGTATAACCACAGATAAATATGCTACAATATTCTTTCTTTCTAGTCCAGTAGCAAATGTTTCAATTAATATTCCTTCCAGGACTAGCTGTTTAAGTGGATTTAAAATCTAAGGCCACAAGAATGAATTTTGTGGGTGAACTTTTCAAATCTACTTCAGCTGGTAACTTAGGACCTGGTTTTGACGCTAAAATAGCTATTGTAGCTTCCCTCAGTAAAGAGAAGACCCTTTACTGAGAAAAAGCCAGGAAGAATAAAATCTTGTTTTTATTCCTTGAACTCTCAGTGGCTTTTGATATTATCAACCACATTATTTTTTCTTAAGACGCTGTCTGAGATGGCTACGAGCACTAAAGCTTTGTGGGAATTCCATTCATACTTGGTTATTCTGTAAATGTGTATAACTGAAGTTTTATGCATTATACCATGTGATGTATGCTTCTGGCCCACGGTCTGCATTTTATCTCCCATATTTAGCATCTACATAAAATAACAAAAATACAACCTGTTTGGTCTAGTCTACTGGCTAAGGCATCAGACTAGAAATTGGGAGACTGTGAGTTCTAGTCCTGCCTTAGGCATGAAAGCTGGCTATGTGATTTTGGGACAGTTACTCTCCAGCCAGGTTTGCTGTTGTGGGTAAAATAGAAGGAGGAAGGATTATTAGTTATGTTTGCCATCTTGAGTTTTTAATAAAAATAATAAAGGCAGTAGAAGTGCTTCATCAGAGTCTGGCCATAGGAATGGATAAAATTGGCTTCCGCAATAAAGTGAAGCCAATTGCAAAAAAGATGGAAGCACCTTTAGTGAACAGTTGATTAATCTTCGTGCATGGAGTTTAACCTGTTCTTGAACAAACTCTACTTCTATTAAGGGATTATGTTTATAACCTGGGAACACAAGTATCCTTTAAACTCTATTTGGCTAAAAGAGCTAAAATTCAGTGAACCATGCCCAAGTGATCCCCTGCTTAGATTTCTATAGCATGATATACATTAGTGCTTATTATCTTGTTATTGAAGTTAATTTATAAAGTTTATGTTAATACAGACATTATGGCAGATAAGGTCACAGAATGCCAGTGAAAAAATCACTTTCAGGCCTCAACGCATTTCAAGTCTAACAGAAAGAGTAGGTAACAACTCATGGAACATTTCAAGAATTGGGCCCAAATATTCTAACCAATTTAAGCCCCAAGACAGTCACCAAAGGCCTTGAATACTGAATTATGGCAGATGGCTATTTGAGTAGCACACTTTTTAGAAGAAGCACATAAACACACAGTCCAGTTTTGGAAGCCCTACAAAGACTGGCCTGACAATAAATCTGTTATTTTTATGTTATTGCCAGGCAAATGTCATTTCATTCTCTCATTAAATTCCCCTCCATCTTATATTCATTTTGTGTTGTTATATTTAAGTAATTTTTATTTCCAAAAGCCTTTTATATTATCTATCATACAACATTCTTTTAACCAAAGTATGTTAAACATTACATATTTTAAGTTACCTGTTTATTGTTAACATTATTTGTTAATTTATTTATTAGATTTTAATTGCTTTTTATGTTATATTGCCTTAGGAATCAGTTCTAGAATAAATTCTGTAAGAATTTTTAGTTTGGAATCAAATTCAAATATATTAATGCAAAAGTTATTTTAATCACACTAGCTGCCACATCGAGCATAGTACTTATTTAAATACTTTGTGTCCTTGAAAACTACATGTGTTCTTTTTATAGATAATTAACAACATAAATTGCTGTTTTTGAAGGAAATGCAATATTGTGCATTAGACTACTTTTTTCGATCACCATCATTTTTATCAACATTTTATAGAAAAAAAACTAGAAAATAAGACTATCCATCATTTTCTAGACAATTTCTTCTAAATCACAGTCATTTAAACACATCTTTTTGAAGGTCAACTTCAAAGCACTTTACATTATTTTACTGCAGCAGAAGAAAAGAAAGATAGCAGATGTGAGAATTAGTTCAGTTACAAACTATTAAGAACAAATACAGATTTGTATCTCTCAGATCGGCTTTAATATATTGTTAACGTCTACTGGTATGTGATTGGCATGATGTTTAATGTATGAAAAGTCAATAAAATAATATTCAAACTAATATTAAGTAAGAATAAAAAATAGCCAAAAGTTAAAACCAGCCACAAATTCTTGCATGTTGAAAAGAACCATTTCTTCTGTGCCATTATAATGTTTCTACAAGAAAGGAATCATGAAACCAACAATAACAAAGTTGTAAGAAATTCACATTAAACAAAAATGCTAAAAACTAAATCTAGCATCAGTTATTGACTTCCATGTCAGGGTTTTTCTTTGCAGTGGCCATTTAAAAATAGGCCTGTTGAAAGGAAGGGTGAATTTATCACTTTTCTACTGAGTAAAAGGCAATTCTCTCAATTGTTCTGTAAAAGCAAACTCATATATGAACGGATATAAGTTCTTTACTTAAAAAGTATGGTGGATACTATCTTACATGCATTAAACCAGTAGGTTTGGTTTATAGCCACATGCAAATCTAAAGGATAAAAGTTAACTTGGATCTACAAAAGCTACAAAGATTTTTTTCTGAAAGTGAGGAAGCTATTAGTGACTGCTCAAATAACCAAAATTCCTATATTGAGGCTCAGTACTTATCAAGTCATCTTGTTTTGTTCTGTTTTGTGGAGCATTTACATTTTCTACACTGTTTCTAAATTTGATAGGAAAAGCTGGAAATTAATTATAGCCAATCACTTTGTTATCGATTTGGAAATTATTACACTGACAAATCCAAACACCATAAAAAAATAAGAAAGATTGTAAAAAAATATGTAAAAGTTAATGTTCAGATCTAGAGTATAAAATAATTTACCATTTGTTTTCCTAACGCACAAGCTACCTATAATATAGCATGTATCAAAAAGTAAAGTTCTGTGAGTAGTATCGAAGTTAAAAGTGCTACTACACAATGAGACAAGCAGACTATAGGTACTCCTTGACTTACAACAGTTCATTTAATGACTGTTTGAACTTACAACGGCACTGAAAAAAGCGACTTATGACTATTTTTTACACTTATGACTGTTGCAGCATCCCCATGGTCATGTGATTTACATTTGGATGCTTGACAACTGACTCACATTTATGACTGTTGCAGTGTCCTAGGGTCATTACCCCTTCTGCAACCTTCTGACAAGCAAAGTCAATGGGGAAATCAGATTCACTTAACAACCGGGTTACTAATTTAACAACTGCAGTGATTTACTTAATAAATGTGGCAAGAAAAGTTGTAAAATGGGGCAAAACTCACTTAACAAATTTCTCACTCAGCAATATAAATTCTGGACTCAATTGTGGTCATAAGTCAAGGACTACTGCTGGCATGAAAGCAACGCAACCAGAGAACAGGTCTAACTTCCCTTTATTGCTCTAATTGTGCCCCCAAACATTCCCACATTCACTACAAGTCCTGGAGCAAAGCTGTCACAAGCACTTTCAGAAGCCTCTGGCTGCAAGTAGTCCAGTAAGCCAGGTTAACCAAACACCAACCAGGGCCAGCAGTCCAATAAGTCGGGTTAGCTCAGTGGTAAAATCTAAAATTTGTTACTACCGGTTCTGTGGGCATAGATTGGTGGTGGTGGTGGGGTAATGGGACTGGGTGGGCATGGCCCATTTTTTTTTTAACTTTTAAAACCATTTTTTCTACAACCGCTTCGGCGAAGAGGTTGTAAAAAAATGTTTTCAAAAGGCTCTGACGATTTCAGCTGAGTTGCCTGATTGTCAGAGGGTTTTTTAAAAACCCTCTGCCGATCAGACAACTCAGCTTGGATCGTCAGAGGCATTTAAAAGAAAAAAAAGCCTCTGATGATCGCGCAGCTCAGCTGGGCATGTGGGAGGGGCAGGGATTTTTGCTACCAGTTCTTGGAACCACCCGCCTCCATCGCTACTGGATCGGGCGATCCGGTCCAAACCGGGAGCATTTCACCCCTGGGTTAGCTAAATAGTAACCAGAGCAAGAAGTTCAGCGAAGCAGGCAAACTGGCAAGCTTGAGTAAAGTAGTACTTGAGTACAGCAATCTCCAGGCTTTGGCAAGTACACATAAGGCTCCACAGATTCAACGCTTGTTCCCGACAAATTCCCCTCCCACCGGCATCTCCTTACATCTCAGTCTCCAGGTGTGCCTTGTGAAGGGGGCGGGGCACTCTCCTCTCTCATAGCCAGCTCAATCAGTGTTGATCTTGCCATCTCTCTTCCCTCCTTGCTCTCGAATCAGGAGGGTACTTGCTCTTCTCCTGAGCTGTCCCTGTCTGCAGGCTTTACTAATTCAGAAAAGCCTTGCCTGGACTGACTGCCCTTCCCCAGTTTCCTCCAAGGCCAACAAAGCCAGCCTCTCCATCTCTGTCAGTTCTTGTTCCAGCTCATCTTCCCACTGCAGATTCAGACTCCGAAGGGGACATGACAACTACCTGTACTAGAGACCATTTCCTTGGGATTCGTTTCATGGATTGCTTTCACCAAAATATTTATGACAGATAAACATATATAAAATTAACTTGCGGCTTTTCATGGATGTCATCTGATGATATACTATATAGCCAATTTCTTAAGCTTTCTTGATGGAACTACGTAAGCAGGACCTTGGAAATGTTATTTAAAGCACATTCTATTTTCAGGTGTTAATTTTAACGCCTGGGTCACCAAAATATGTTATTGAACATTCATTTGTTCTGCTTCTGCCAATTAGGAGCAGAGAAGAAGAAAGTGAACTCGCATGAACAGAACTGATTTAAACATAGATTGCAGCGTATATTTATTTCAGCTTACAAGTTCACCAGCTCATATATGAGTAATATTAGATCCCCAAACTGTGAAATTAAATAGGACTTGTGAACTCACTGTGTGGTCTTAAAGAAAAGTTGGGATATTGACACCTAGCCACAAAATCTTTTATGTAAACACCTTTTGGGGGATTAAGAAGTACCAATTTACTCTCTGAAATAGCCCCAGCTCCTAAACATAATATAGAACAGAAATCAAGAGTTGTCACTTTAAATATTTTTCTTAATGGATCTTACGAATAGCAGTTAGTGTTCCTTGGACTGATTTTTGTTCAGTCCCAACTACTGCCAGAGAAAGCTGATTTCATGAATCACAGAAAGGGAACAATGGAAGTTTGTTACAGCCTCAGGTTATCAATTTTATAATCCAGTTTCATGGAAAATGGCCACGGCAATGCAAGGTGATGGAAGATGCCCCTGTTTTGGCCAGAGTCAGCTGCACGAGTCATATTTAATTTATGTTAGACAAAACACGCTGTCTGAAAAAAAGCAACAAAATTTGCCTCATTCTCTCACGTGTGACATAAGAACTACAATATCCTTTACCATAATTATGATTTTATTTTGTCATCCATGCAGAAGAAGAGAGTAACTTGTGTCTGAGACTGTTCTATTTTTTGCCTTTTTATTTGTGGCCGCCAAGTGATTATGGGGAATTTGCTATGGTACCTACATTAGAACAGTGTCAAGGTGCTAGAATAAGAAAAGGCAAGCCTGATTTTTGACATGGCAAGAAATTGATAGCATAGAAACCAGTTTAATCTCATGCTCAAATCTGGAATTATGGGAAATAGAACTGGCTTTGGTTTTCCTAAATTGGAGAACTCACTGGAGTGACCTAGCGTAAAGGCGTGCCCAGGGCACAATAGAAATGCAGGATACCATCTTGCCCAGGAGCTGCGAGAGGGTGGCCAGGGGAACCGTACGGTCCCTGCTGACTCTACCTGCCAATTAATACTCGCCTGGCGCTCCTGGGAGAGGTGTACGTTGCATGCCAAGGTATCTATTTCCGCTCCTAAATGCAGCAACCTCTTAGTTGGTGTGAAATGGCTCTTGGTGAAGTTTATTGAAAACCCATGATCCTGAAGCACCTGTATGATACGTCTGAGATCCTCACATGCCTGGGGGACAGAAGCGGACTGGATCAGGTTATCGTCCAGATAGCACTGGACGTGCACAGGAAGAGCTCAGAGGCCGCTAAGGCTGCCAATACTTATGTAAATGCCCTGGGCGCTGATGATAGGCTGAACGGCAATGCCTTATATTGATAATGCCGTCTTGCATAATAAAACCTAAGGTACTGCCTATGTCCCGGTAAAATGGGGACATGAAGATAAGCTTCGGTAAGATCAACAGAAGTGAGGAAGTCGCCCTCCCTAACACTGTCCAAAATGGACTGAAGAGACTGCATTTTGAACTGCTTCTAGATGATAAGGCGGTTTAATCGTTTTAGGTCTGTAGTCCCCCCATCATTTTGCTCTGCACCCCCCCCAAGGGCTTTGTAATTACAAAGAGGATGGAATAAAATCCCAACCCCTGCTGGTCCTCAGGAACTGGCTGAATCACTTGGATATCCAGCAAATGCTGAATAGCAGTTTGCATGAGGTCCCGCTTTGCCTTGAGCCCTTTAACAGAGCAGCGAATGAAAAACCTCGGGGATGTGGAGAAGAACTCTAAGGAGAGGCCTGACCGGACCGTGTCCAAGACCCATGAGCCAAGATCCATGGGTGGTACCCTCCCAAACCCTGGCAAAATAGGCCAGGAGGCCACCAATGGGAGGTTTGGTGGTGCAGCTACTTCTGGCACTTGAAAGAACGGCTTCCTCCCCTCGAAAGGGCTGTTTGGGAGGAAACTGCCTATAGCCCCCTGCCCTATCCTGGGGTTGTTCCTATCATTGAAAAAATGGGTGCGGCAGGCCAAACCCAGTGTCCGATCCCCTAAATGTTTGGTGTCGGAAGTAAGGGGCGGGGCAGGACTCCGCCCACCGGGAGAGAGATGCCTGATGTGTCTTCCTCAAAGATTGCTCTGCCCTCCTGTCCCCAGGTTGGAGGGCTTTCTCTGGGGCCTCTGGTATCAGGGCAGTTAATGCGGCCACCAGGGTGTCCACCGTAGGCACCATAAGCACCATTGAGAGCACAGGCCCCATGTTATAGAACCTTTTGTCCAGTGAACCTGGGTTAGGCCCTGTAACTGGCACAGTCCACTGTCATTGTACAGCATCCAAAAATAGGCGGGGAGATGGCATCACTTACGCCTCATTGGTCGGCTCAGAAAACAAGGAGCCTGCAGAATCAGAGGATCCTGCTACAGGATCCAAAGATGGTGGATGCCATGTTGGTGGAATTTTTTGCTTTGAAAAGCAGATTTAAACAAGCCTGGTCTGAACAGTCCTGCAAATGCAGGCTGATCGGGCTGTAATCCCTCAACCTCTGACAAGTCCAGATCCCTTCCTGTCTCCTCTTCAGACACCGAAGGACGGTGTGAACGGCTCGGGGAGTAGGGCCCATGTGATGCACAAAACTCCCCTGAGATACGAGTCACTGGAAGGAATGCATGAGACAAGGGATAATCAGAGTGAAGGAGAGCAGCTCTGTGACTCTGTAAGCCATCTGCTATTCCCTGCTTGATACCTTTGAAGTTAGCTCTCCCATGCTGGGAGGCACTTGATCTGGACAGAGCCCTGTGGCCGTTGGAGTGAAAGTGGCCTCTATGCCAGTAGCCTTCTGCCTGACAGGCTGTTGCCAGACAGAACTTGTGTGAGAAGCCTGTGGAGCTAAGATCAGCAAAGGCTCTCTGTTGCCAGGCAGAATAATCAAGGGCTGCTTGCTAGCATCATCTGGTGACCACTGCAAGGCTGGACGGCTGTCAAAGTCCTCCAGCAGCTCCAACGGAAAAGGCGCGAACTTGCATCCAGGACCGTCTGAGGTGACTCCCTCTGATGGTCCTCTCTCTTTAAGGCTTTTTCGATCTCCCAATCAATAGCCTCCTGCTGCCAAACTGCAGCAGACGCCTTAGGCCTCTGACGCCTTAGAGGCCTTTTTGGAGGCTTTGCGGTGCCTGGATATCTTAGCCACAGATCTCTTGCCTGTGGGCCTCTGTCCAGAGGGTCCCGCCAAATTTCCACTGTCAGGAGGCAAGAGAGCCAGATCCTTGGGGCTAAGAGAGGTCTCCGCACTAATGGCGGCAGCAGCAGTGTCCTGGGCCATTTCCTGGTCAAGCAGCTTGCCCAAATCAGGCCCTGCTCCTACCAAGCATGGCTAAAGCCTGGCACTTGCTCAGGAGTTTGCCCGGGCCCTGGGCAGGGACTCAGGTGCCTTCTGACCAGGGCTATCAGGCAGTCATCCGGCTCTGGACTCATGTTCTGACAATCCAGTCTAGCTAGTTGTCTGATTGCGAATAACACACTGTGAGCCGGAGACAGAGGAGCGCCGATCACCAATGTCCAGCATAGCCCAAGGGTCAGCAGCGTTGAGCAATGCTGCTGCTCGCTGCCCAGCCAGGTATGTTCTTTCGTCTGGCTTGCTGCTACACAGCCTTCAGCCTTCAGGGTCGGGCTAAAGCCCTTCACACTGAAAAGGCATGGCTACACCACCTAAGGCTAGGCGCCGGCTGACAGTCCAATGTGGATTCAAGACATTAATTCAATTGTAATGGGAAAGTGATCCAAGAATAGGTCAGCTAAAAGAACCACATCTGTCCTTGACCAAGACTGAGTCAAAAACTGGGACCATTAGCAGAAGGTGTGTCCTTGCAGCTTTGACAGACTCAGTCCAATTGGCTGACAGATAATTGGACTGGATAAGGATAATCCCATTCCTGGATGCTGTTCCCTCTACAATGGAGAATTTCCATTACCAGCACACTGGGTGCCATACCAAAAGAATTTGAACAGCACTTAGAAAACCTACACATTAACAAAATTTCCATCTGTTAATTATAAAAGGCCACACTGCTTGGATCCACACATATAATGTTAGGGTTCCAAGTAACACCCCCAACGAAAGAAGACTCTGAGGCTAGAAGAAAAAGATGGTCTCCAGGCAGTGGTGGGATTCAAGTAATTTAACAACTGGTTCTCTGCCCTAATGATTTCTCCCAACAACCAGTTTGCCAAATTGCTCAGAAAGTTAACAACCGGTTCTCCCGAAGTGGTGCGAACTGGCTGAATCCCACCACTGCCTCCAGGACTGAAATATACTATGCTGATACATAATGACATCCTAGGTCACTACCAACTAAAAACTGGCAGCTGTGCTTTCACATTGTTATGCTGCTGCTGCTTCTGATTATTATCACCTAAAACAATGGAAGCACCATTTAAATACCATTGGCATTGACTAATTCACCATCAGTCAATTGCAAAGGTAGCTTTACTCGGAACAGCTTCCATCCTGCAAGCGATATCTGTAACTACCATGAAACATCCAGATCTGCCTATCCCAGATCCTTGGAAAGGATTTGATAGGTAGACAAAAATTCCAAACCCAGTCTGAACATCTAGCTGACTGTGTAACAAACCATAACAATAACAACTGCAAGAAATACTCTTTGCCTACAAGCAACCATAAAACAGACAACCATAAAACAGACAAAGGAATAGAAAAGTAAGAAACTAAGATGCTCTGGGATTTTAGAAATCAAACAGACAAACACACAACTCCCCAGTCTTAACAACTGTCAATAACAAAAGAAAAAAAGTCTGGATAATGGATACCTAGAGACAGCAGAATAGGGGGGAGGGGGGAGAACCGGAGAAAGTCACAAAATATAAAGACCTGTAAAACAATAATAGAACAACTATGGCCTAAGAAAGCAACTGGTGTTTCTTGAGTGCAATTCCAAAATATCTGGAACACCACTTGAACACCATCAGCATTGACAAAACATGTTGCAAAAGACAACCTTACTTTTTTTTTTTTGCTTTGATTTATATGCCGCCCTTCCCCGGAGACTCAGGGCGGCTTACAATGCGTTAAGCAATAGCCTTC
>JANHZT010004221.1:62983-73883 GCA_032468215.1 Stegonotus admiraltiensis | reverse complement strand
CCCCACCCACCCCGTTAATACAGGCCGCCTGTATTAATTAATGCTAAATTGGAGATTTTTAATTTTTTTTGAAATTTTATAAGGTTATCATTTTTTAAAAAAATAATCTTAAATTGATCTTAATATTTTAATGTTTGTTTCATATGTTTATACATTGATTACATTATGCACTGCCCAGAGCCCCACTCTGATGAATATGGGTGGTTTAGAAATAAGAAATATAAATAAATACACAAATTAAAGAGTTGTCATCACTACTAAATCTGATGTAGGTTTAATCAAGTCGAAGTGTTCCTAGTGAGTTCCTGTAGAATCTTGCTGGCTATTAAACAAGATAGCATCATTTTAAGAGAGCGCATCAGGCTGATCACATTCTCTCAGCCCAACTCACCTCACAGTGTTATTATTGTGGGGAAACAAAATGGGAGGAAGCTCTAATGTGGTGACCAGGACTAGATGCAGTATTCCAAATGTGCAGTATACACACCCAGTAATTCTTTATGCGTCGTGGCTGTGAATAGCCAAGATAATTATCACAATGCATTGGATAACAAAGCTCTGATTTGTTAATTTGTACTTTCTGACAATGTAGCAAGGAAGTTGATTTTCAAGAAAAGTGCTTGGAATCTAGGGCAAATATGCAGAAAGTTAATTTTCTTGGTCAATTGATTCCTTCTCAACCCAACAGAGAACTGAAACAAAAAGATAACTTTGGAGCTAACTTACAAAGCTGTTGTAATAAACAAGACTGAACACAGGTTATAACCAAATGCAGCCACTACCATGAAATCTCAGTAGTATTATGAACTGATTAGTTGCCCTTAACTTACTTAAGAATCTGATAGTCATTTTTTCTCACTGTCATGAAGCTTGTTATTATATAAATGACCTGTACCTTCATATTACCGTATTTTTCGAAGTATAAGATGCACCTCCCCCCCTAAAAGGGGGTGAAAATTTAGGTGCGTCTTATACACCGAATATAGCCCCGCCACCCACTGGCCCCCACCCTTTGGCCTCTACCTCACAGCAGTTATTCTTGCAAGCAAACAGCAAGAAAACACAGCTCCTTTCAGCTTCAGCACAGCCTAATTAGCACAAGTTGATTGGATTGGCCTCCTGTCTCTCAGCTGATTTGCTCTCAGCTGTTTTGCGCAGGGCTCTGCTGCTTGCTGCAAAGAGGTAAATTGCTGGCACAGATTTTTTTTTTCCTTGTGCTAATCAAGCTATGCTGAAAACAAAAATGAAAGTAAAGCAGGTTGTTTGCTGTTTGCTGCAACAAGGCAAAATTGCGCAGAGGCAGAGGGAGATTTCTTTTTCTTCTTTTCCTCACCAAAAAAGATATACTCCGAAAAATATGGTAAGTGAAATTGGAAAGTGACAATCCAAAGCATATTTATAGGTATTTACCCATTAGTGAAAGATAACCTGGTTTAACCTGTTTTTAAAGAAAAGAGAAAGAATTCCAACAGTTTTTGCCATGTTTTAAAGAAATGTTAACCAAGATACATCTTGGTTAAGTCTTGAACTTTATAATGACAGTTTATATTGTTCTTTCTTTGTTCTCCTGTTACAAGAATGATCCTTTCATGTTTACATCAGATGTGATGGCCCAGCCTTAACTAAATCTAATTTAAATCATAAGGAAAACACTCCCTGTTATCAAACCATGCCTACCAACCAAATTTACTTAATGATTAAATCATAACAATGAGGGAAAAGAGCAAATAAAAGGATTGGATAGCCATATTTGTTAATGTCAAAATAGTGACTTGCTGTTTGGGATATATAAATAACATGCTGATGATTAAATTAAATGAATGCACATTATATATCAACAGCTATTTCAACAGATATGAAGACATCTTCTGTTGAAGTTCAATATTTTTTTCTTTCACTTGTCAATCAACGAGCAATTATGACCCAATTGACACACGGTCTCTGTGAGCTGGTGTAATTATTTTTATAGACATATGTTTTTTTCAAGAATCATGAAACTATGAAATCATAAAATCTAATGAGAACACTACAGTAGAGTTACTACTTTATATTAAACCAAGTAATCCTATGTGTGGATGTATATATAGCAGCAGTTTTACTAGATGTCAAACACAACGAAGTTTATTCATAATTCCACCATAACTGGTTTTACAACTTTCATATTGTGCAATAAAAAAACTTACCATTACAAGCTATTCTAATGAAGTTGACTCAACATCATTCTCAACAATTACAAATGAGCAGAGCATAAAAATACAAAATAGAAAAATCCAAATAATATTCTTTATTCCAAAATCCTTTTTAGATATACTCTGTTACTTCTAAACTCCCTGATTTCAATTTCAAAGAAGAATCTGGGCTCTTGTTCAAGTATTACTGGATTAATAGAATAGGCACTAATAACTTTTTGGTGGGTAAATAGTTTTTTATATTGTGGGCTCTAAAAATATAAGTCCCTGACTTACAACCATTTGTTCAGTGATCGTTTGAAGTTACAACAGTTCTGGAAAAATTGATTTATGAACATTTTCATACCTATGACCATTGTAACATCCCTGTGGTCTTGTGATCAAAATTTGCATGCTTGGCAACTGGCATGCATTTGCAACGGTTGTAGTGTCCCAAGGTCATGTGATCCCCTTTTGAGACCTTCTATCAAGCAGAGTCAATGAGGAGATCAGATTCACTTAACAACTGTGTTACTAACTTAACAACTGCAGTGATTTACTTAACCAATGTGGTAAGAAAGATCATAATGTGGGACAAAACCCACTTAACTGCCTTGCTTAGTAATGAAAGGTTGGGCATCAATTGTGGTTGTAAGTCGAGGACTATCTGTACACATTTTCAACATACAAAGCCCCAAAGTCATGAGACCTTATGTGACATCTTAGGAGGTTTGACTTATTTCCCAAGAGTATGCTTCATAAAAATGATCTACAGTCACTATCTAGGGACAATCTCAGTCTGTCAGTGTAAAGAATTTGCAGATTGGGAGTGGGCAAACATAGATGGAGAACGCATCTAATCCCTGGTAAAGCAGTTCAATTCTAAGATATTACTCCCAGGCTAATTTGGTTATCATTAAGATTCAAACATTCTGACTGTACTGAACAAATAACCAAATCAGCTTCACGGTGTAAAAAACATTTGTTGGCCCCAGTTCTGATTAAAGGTTTTATGAGAAACTGATATAAAAGGCACACCCCTTCCCCCATTAGTACAATTAGAATAATAGAATAATTTTATTTCTATTTTATTTATGCTTGCCTGCACCCAGTTTGCAAATTCTTTACATTGACACTGTGATAAACTGAGGTTTGCAACTCTGGCATTATAATTCTGAGTTGTCAATGAAATGCTAGGGCCTTTTCTTCTGTTTGGTAATATTATTGTGACCATTTATTTTGATCCCTGTTACTTGTTTTATTATAAAAATATTTCATTAGATTGCAGTGTTAGTTCCTCTACCATGAATTTCATCTTTTTAGCTGGAAAATTAAATGTTCCCTAGAACTTTCACCAAAATACTTGACGTACCTGAATTCTTTCTCAACTGTTTAAGTCTTTTTCCACAAACTAGAAGCAGTTGGCATGTTGAAAGTATGGCTTTATTTGGCTGTGAGAAACACAGTCACATTGTCATGTGGTTAAATAGACTGGAAAATGGACCAACTGTCTATTTTAAAGCCTTGGATTTTTTTATTGTTGCTGCTTTTTAAACTTGATGCTCATTAGCATAATCACTGGGTATGATTCCTCATAAAGGAATCAACATGGCTTACCATTTTCAATTCTGTTTTGAAAGAACTTGGCAAGTGGTTCAATTGACAATAAAGATACTGTTTTCTCCCCACGCCCAGGGGGTTCTGTTCTAACTATACTAAATTAATAAGCTAGTATTTCCACACAATGTTTTATAAAGAAGAATGCCTGCTTTTCAGACATTTTTGTATTATGTTCCTGGAACTGTTAACAATAAAATATATTTACTGGCACGGTGTAAAATGCTATAAGTGCAATTTCTTACAGCTACTCCGTGTGAAATAGAAAAATAATTTTATCATTTATGCCTAAGTAACTTCAGTCATAATGTTTGCAATTCAAACTTGAAGAATGTTCCTAGAAGTTGATGTGCTTTAGTGCGGTACAGATTTACATTAATTTTTAACTGTTTAATAAGTATATAACACAAAGAAGTGAATTCACAAGTAATACCCTACATGAATTAGTTTTTCAAACATTGGTGTTTTGAAAATGAGTAAACACATATGTAAATATATAATTTTACTAATGCATGTCCCTACTGTTGTTAAGATATATCTTTCCTCCTTTATTGCTTTTGTTTCTCAACAATAAGAAAGGAAAGATTTCTCATGCCAGTGCTCCAACGCTAGTGGGGCGGTGATCATCTCCAATTCATAGCCGAAGAGCCAGTGTTGTCTGAAGCCACTTCTATAGTCATGAGAATGACTATAGACATGACTATACATTGAAGGTTCACAGAACACTGTTTACCTTCCCACCAATGTGGTACCTATTTATTTACTTGCATTTACATGCTTTTGAATTGATAGGTTTGCAGGAGCTTGGGCAAATAACAGCTCACAACGTCACTTGGTACTTAGATCCTGAACTGCCAATCTTCCGGTCAACAGACCCAGCATCTTAACTGCTTGGCTGCCATGCCCCTACATATTTTCAACAATGTACAGCAAGGTGTCAAACTCAAGGCATGTGGGCCGAATCGGGCCCATGGGGTGCTTAGATCTGGCCCACAGGGCCGCCCTGGAAACACACAAAGGATCAGCTCACAGTTAGGAGGGCCATGTGCGGCTCCCCCGAGCTCCATTTTCGATGGCAGAGAGCTAGCAAAACAAACTAAAAACAAACCAAGAGGAAAAATGTTTCCCCTTTTGCACTTGAGCATGCAAGAAGGGATAGGAAAGGAGAAAGGGAAAGAGGAAAGATGAAGAAAAATAAGGAAAGATGGGAAGAGAGCGAGGAAGGAAAAATAAGGAAAAAGGGGAAGGAAGAAGCAAGGATAATGAACAGGGAAGTGTTGTGGCCCGCCAGTGGCCAGCAGAGCTGACAGGAGATCCGGACAGTGAGGAGGTTGGGGAGGAACTTGGGCCAGTCCTGGAGTTTGGGGAAGGCTTGGACAATGGGTCTGAGTCAGAGGGGGCCAAGGCCATCTGGTAGTTCTTTGCTGCCTCCGGAGTCTCCGGAGTCTGACATCAGTGAGGCAGAAGAACAGAGCCTGTTCCCAGTGTGCGCATGCACAGAGCTGCCAGGAGACAGGAACAATTAAGGAAACAGGATCGACTTGGAAGTAAGGCTTGGAGATGATTGGCCCCTCCCATAAGACATAAAAGAGAAGTGAATGGAACGTGAGCTTTTGCAGGAAGCAATTAGTTCATCTGGCCAATTCAAGATTTGAAAATTCTGTTTGTGAGTCTGTGCCAAGTTTGGCCTTGCCCTACATTTGGAAATTAGCTCTTTGGCAGCCTCCAAAGGCTCCAAAGGCACCCACCTATCTCCACGTGAGATAGGTGGGTGTTGATAACCTTCCTCTGAAAAACTGTTTATCAAGCCTTGCAGACTGTAAATGAAAGTAATTTAAAGCCATATGAATTAAAGAGGTTTGCCGAGACTAAGTTTGTGCTATTTAATTTCTAAAGAAGCCTAGGTCAGAACAGGAAGGAAAAAGAAGAAAAGGAGGGAGGGAGGGAGGAAGGAGATTATAATGAGAGTTAGGGAGGGTCTGAGGGAAGTCCTGCTTTAGCACTTGGCCATCCTAGATGCCCCCAACACAAGTGTTGTGGAACTGGCCATGCCCACACTGGCCGTCTGAGGTCAAACACAACCCTGATGCGGCCCTCAATGAAATCAAGTTTGATGTACAGTATATTCTATATTAACACCCCTGATGTACAGTATATTCTATATATATTCTATATTATTTATAATATATATGCATGTATTTTCTTAAATTATATTTAATAAATACAATACATGAAAATATATACATTTAGTATATATAAAATATATTTAATAATTATAAATTATATATACATATATTAAATAAAATAATAAATATATACTCCCCATATATCCTCAACAATACCAATTCACTATTACTCTTTTTTTATTACATCTGTATGACTTCTTAGAAAACAAAGCAATTACTCTGTAGACTAATTTATATGCTGTCTTTCCCAGCAGGCCTCTAATCAATTATTCATAATCTACTAGCCAGATGTTACTGTCCTATACACTAATATCCTTTTCCTATACCTTTTTGCAATAGTTCTGCCTGACTTTCATATGTATAAAAAAATTAAGTATGGTTTTTCACTAAAACAGGCCAAAAAAAACCCCTTGTACTCTCCTTTTAGGTTTTTATTCTAGACGCAATGGCTACTGTTGGAATCTAAAGAAAAAAGACTTCAGGATAGGAATTAAATGACAGCTAGTAAACTGGTCTGGTTGAAATGAGGAGTCATACAGCCCTTCCCTATTTCCAGAACTCAAATATCTTTATGTATAGAGAACATGCTTCAGGGTATATATTGAATATACAAATTATCAGATTAGGAACTTGCCATTAATTTAAAGAAATGATACGAAACTACATTCACTTACACTCTATGGAGAAAATGTCCTACATTATTTTAGGAAAAAAAATATCAAACTAAACAGTCAAACACCAACCAAGATTTTAATTTCCATTTCACTCGGAAATTTTGCTTCATTTAACTCAGCTTTTAAGACCATATTGATTGACTGACTGACTTATTTAGGTAAAATCTATCAACAATGCATTCCAAGGTACAAACATTTAAAAATACATTTTTTTAAAAAAAAATCTATATACATTCATAATATAGCTCAACACAGTTTCTAGAAGGTTTAGTGTATCTCGGCTCAGAACTCCTAACTTACGTTTTTCATCATCCGCATGCACAAGTGATGCTGCTCTTGACAACACATCCAATGGAGTCTCCATTCCTGACTGGATCCTGAATAAGAAATAAATATTGTATTATTTTCTCAGACAACAGAAGACAAATCTCTATTTCATTAAGTCATCAGTGATCAATATGAGCAGGTGCTTTTTCAGACAGGCCTCCATATACAAGAGATGTTGAGATCCAATATTTATTGCCTTGTCTGCAAGTCACCCAGAGTTATGAAGCACTAGATGGGTGGCTACATAAGGCTAAGACACATTCATCTACAGGTTCATTAGGAGTCAAAAACAACTTCATGGCACATAATCAATCATGTGAGATTTTTACATAAATAAATAAATATTTTCTCTCAAGAAAAACTACAGGTGGAAGTGGAGCAATCAGAAATGAATCTCCAATGTATCATTTTGTGAATAAAATCTGTTCACCGCCCTGAGTCCTTCGGGAGAATGGCGGTATATAAATCAAATCAAATAAATAAATAAATAAATATACAATGTAATGAGATATTACTTCACATTAATAGTTTTATTAGTTCTATTGTTTTCCATCTCAATTCTTACAATATAGTCAACAGAAGATGGACTGACTGATTTACTCATAACTTAAGTCACATCTTTAATTTGGATCATGATCACTTGGACTTTAAAGACAGGCTCCATTAACCTAGGTTCAAAAATAACATCTCTATCCTAGATTTGCAGATGTATTGATCCAGGTCAAAGTGGAAATCAAAGATTTTCATGTAACTGAGATCATGTTCCACATGCTCATTATATGCCATTTAAGATGAGAATACTGCAAGTTAATACTGTCTTCTCCAGCAGCCATGCTTAACCATGCAGTTTAGGAATTTAT
The DNA here is from genome assembly GCA_032468215.1 of Stegonotus admiraltiensis. Taxonomy (NCBI): domain Eukaryota; kingdom Metazoa; phylum Chordata; class Lepidosauria; order Squamata; family Colubridae; genus Stegonotus; species Stegonotus admiraltiensis. Next base: position 66,051 of record JANHZT010004221.1, on the reverse strand, counting down.
TGACACATCAGCTTAAACTTTTCAGACAAAAAGTGTAATAGTATGTTTTGTTTTCAAAGGCATGCACCAATACCTCTCATTCAATTTTCAAACTGAATTTTATGTAAAGTACACGGCATCAATTTTTTTCCTATGGCAGATGTAAGGTATATTGGCTGCAGGATCTTATTATAACTGACCACATCCAAATTCTCATCCTAACATTATCCAGTAACCCTTTCTCATTCTCTAGCAGATCTACTGCACGGATGTGTTGAAATCTTGAGATATTTGGAAACTGGGGTTCTGATTCTGCCACCTTGAGACCTTTAGAGAAAAACCAGAATATAAACAAAAAGAATAAATACTACTAAAGGCATTAAAACAAATTACTTACACCTATATGTCACATCCCAAACATTTCCATAGTTTCAACAAAGGGGAGAGAAGAGAAAATTAAAGTTGTTCAATAAATCTAAGTGCACAAAGAATCACTACATTATACACCTTAAGAGAGAAACTATGCAAATATTAATCATTTTGTTTGCCATGAGTTTATGGGACACAATCTGGTATGGAACTCTAGAATGGAAGGCAGGAGCTACTGTCATGTGTCCCACTGCAGTCCTAAATACAGTTTGCCCCATACATACAAAATAACTACAAATGGAATTTATATAGGCAAGAAATAAGTTGTTAATCCAGGAGAGAAGGAATAAACCACCAACCTACCAGGGTCATTATCCAGGTTAGGGGTTTGCTCTGAGACTTCAGAAACCAAAGGGCAAACTATTAATTTACCTACACTTTGATTATAGGTAAAGGATCCCCTCGCACATATGTGCTAGTTGTTCCCGACTCTAGGGGCGGTACTCATCTCCGTTTCAAAACCGAAGAGCCAGCGCTGTCCAAAGACATCTCCGTGGTCATGTGGCCAGCATGACTAAACGCCAAAGGTGCACAGAACACTGTTACCTTCCCACCAAAGGTGGTCCCTATTTTTCTACTTGCATTTTTTACATGCTTTCGAACTGCTAGGTTGGTAGAAGCTGGGACAAGTAACGGGAGCTCACCCCATTACGTGGCATTAGGGATTCAAACCGCTGAACTTTGATTATGCCAGATTATAAATTGGATATAGGCTAACATACAGTATTAGTAAAAAAGGGTTGCGAAAAATTCTACTTTAAATCAACAAAATGGACCATACAACTTTTCAGTTTTAGCCAAAACTGACCAAAAGTTTACAAAATTATGTTTTCAGACAAAAACAATTGCTAGATAGAAAATAAATATGGAGACGGATAAATAGAAAGTGATTAATTCAACTTTCTTTCCTTACGGGATAGTATTTCATTATTTATCCAATCACCCCATGGAGAGTGTACCAAAATCACTGTGCATTGGAAAATAGAAATAAACAAGCAGCAAGCAGCAAGCAGTCTCTTCCTCTTGGAATTTAACTGTGCAATAAAAACACTAGTGTATCTTCATTCTAGCCCTCATTGCCTCTGAACTTATTTTTCAAACACAGATGCCACCTCTCAAGCTGAACATATGCAAAATTTAAATCATTACATCCCAGCTGTTGCAGAAAAGAGAATCCTCTACCTGCAGCCAGACTGGGCTAACAGACCAAATCATATGAAATCTCAATTAATACAAGAAGATTTCAAAAGCTAGAAGATGCTACTTTGCATGGAGGCAGCAAAATCCTGGGAAATGGGAAATTCCCAAAGCCTCTTGAATGACTCTCTTTCGGTGTAAAGCACCCTGCAGAAGGCAGCTGTCTAAAAACTCAAAAGGGCTCAAGAAAGAGCAGAAGTCAGGCTGACACTGACAAGTCCGAACAAGGCTACAAGAGATGTGTCATTCTGTAAGCACTGGCAGGACATGGCAGAGATAATAGCAAGAGCCTGCAACTGTTAGCGTCAAGGTGGACAAAACAAACACCTCCCACAAAACTTAAGCAAATCCAACCAAACCTGTCCATCAAAGAAGTCTGCATACCAGTTATCAACTGCCATCCTCGCTAGCTCTTGCTAGGCAGCCTCAAGTTCAAACCCAAGAAGTGACAAAAGCAGCACAGGAATGCACGCACATAACTTTAAGCGGCTTTGTTTCTTTCCAGATCGCGTCCAGTGTAACGTGACATTCGCTTACATTCTGAGTGCGTTCAGCACGTAAAGGGTGCTGGGGAGGAGGGGGGGTAATGCAATCGTGGGCGGTTAGGCATCTCGCAAGAAAAAGCCCAGAAAAAGAATGGGCAGCGCCCCGAGAAAACTCTCTTTTCGGGAAAAATTCAGCGTAAAGAGGGTCCCCTCGCAGAGGCCGGTTAAAAGCGATCCATTTCAAAGCTAAGACTCAAGCGGAGCGCTTTTCGTGCAGGATAAATATTAACACGACGACCATCTACCAAATGAGCATATTCGAAAGTCAAGATAAATTAGCACCAGCAAAACAAACAGAAAAGGAAAAGGGGGGGGGAGAGAGGAGGGGTAATACGAAGAACTAACTGCATGTTCATTGCACGTCTTCTCCCTTCCCACCCCTCCCACCCCCCCGTGTGCTCCAGGATTTCACTTTTCCAGACTACAGACGCGTAAAATCTAACCCGCGATTTTCTCCACTTGCAGCCGGGAATAAATGTTCCTTTTTTAATTCGTTTAGAACGCTTTATCTACTAGAGAAGTCAACACACCGCTCCAAGCACGGCTTGGAACAGACGGCAGGTCTGAAAGCAACCATTCCCCGACCCCTCCCTCCAGAACACAAGGGCCCGCTTCAAGGCGATCTCCGACCGCCCCCCGCCCCCCGCCAGCTTCCACCAGGGTCCGCCAAGCGCCTACGAGCATCTTCCCTGTGCCACACTATTAATCCATACACCCCTCCATAAACCAAGCTGCCGCACCGCACTTCCGCCGCCGCCGCCGCGGGTACGACGAGGGGCCGTGCAAACTCCAGCTCCCGTTGTAGTCTCCTCGCTCTCACCAGTTTGGAAGAACTCCGCGCTCCTCAGTCGCGCTCCCCCCTGCACAGCCGGGCCGCGCCGGGCCAGGAGGGGGGGGGGGTGGAGACGGGCACGGGAG
>JANHZT010004221.1:33837-45412 GCA_032468215.1 Stegonotus admiraltiensis | reverse complement strand
CAGTAATTGCAGGCAGCTGGAAGCTCAATACTACCTTTAACAGTAGCATTAGTCTGCTGTGCAACTCAGGCTCCTATTTATTTGTCACATTTAGAAACTGTGGATCTCCCTCAGAGGGACTCTGGTCAGCGTACAAACAAAATAGTACTATGCAGAGAGCTTTCACAAGCAAGGGGAGAATGGAGCAGGGAGAAGATAATAAATACTCCCCCACATCTCTTTCACCCCAAATCATTACAATATGCTCTCTTTAGGAGAAGATGTATTGAGGATCAATTTCATAACTCAAATCCCTCTTTTAATAAAATGATAGTTACATGTCTTCCCCTTGTTCTTCCCCCTATTTTGTACCATTGAGTTTGTCTCGACTCCTAATAATAACATGCACTAGTCTCTGCGATTTTCCTGGCAACATGTTTTTGGAAGTGTTTTGCCCTTGCCTTCTTCTTCAAGTTAAGAGAGAAAATGTTAAAGGCAGGATAAAAACTTATTCCTTGCTCCTAGTCCAATGCTTTATATTTTAAAAAACCAATTCAGCAGCTTTTCTTTATGATCCAGTAGTTGAAATTCATTGCTTTGGGTGTTAAGGAAGAAAAGCAACCTAAATCATGATGGAAAATATTCTTTGATTTTACGTTAGGTATTATTGAGCTACCTGAAGATTGTACAGTCTGACATTAAGCATTTTGTGAATTGGCAGTGTAGCAGAACACTTTCATTATAAATATATACACCTATTATTAATCCCAGGAACTCAACAATAACCAGACATTGTTTTGAAATATGACCTGATCACCAATATTTGGCTGTGATGTCAACTGTGCCTGGAAAGCGCATGTCTGACCTTTCTCAAAGTTACTTGATATGTAGCTCTACACAGTAGGTGTGCCACAAGCAAAAGAATTTAACCCATTGCTATTCAGTGTTTCTTACGATATGGGATAAAACCATTATAAGTTCTTGGTAAAGTGAATGATGCAAAAACAGAAGGGTAACAGAACTCTTAATCCAAATGTGATTTAAAAAAATACCTCAAAAATATAAAGCTTTGGAAACAGGGACGTTTCAAAGATATAACACGTGTAAAGTTAGCCGACTGTGAAAAATGCTAACAAACATAGGGGAAAATCATTCCAAATAGTCTTCAAAGAAAACCGGTAAAGAAAGCAGGTAAAAAACAGATTTCATCTTAATCTTTTATCTTCTCTGAAAAGTTGTCTGTCTGAAAATAAATAATACAACAAAGTTTCTCCAAATTGAACAAGATGCTTTGTCTTCCAAAGCGATGCAAAAAATAAACTAGAATACCATTTATTTATGAGAAGATCAGGTTTTTCAAAACTTTAACTTCATAGATGTCATGATTTTCTGAACCATCCCTTTGACATTTTGTACATCTTCTTCATGCTGTAGATCAATGACTTTTTCATCCCTTTAAATTAAGAAATATTATGTAAGTAATTGATATAAAATTTAAATGAGATAGAATTCAACACCCTACATTCATAAACTTAGCCATGTAACCTATCAGTTGCTGAGTTGCTAACATAGGGCACTGCAGCATAAATTCATTAGAGAATTTATTGTGATAATTGATTAAAGCAGTTACACAAAGATATGAAACATTTTTTTCCATTCAAAACTGCTAGGACTCTTTTCTTTTATTATTCAAATACAAATTAAGAGATTCTTAATTTAAGATACAGTATTATTCACGAAGTTGCTTTCCTGGTTTAATTGCTGTTACAAATTATTATAAATGATTATAATTAATTTGATGACAACTTTTTATTGTTTGTATTACTAGCATTAAAACATACTAAGGAATTTTATGTGATACTAAATAAACTGCTTTCAATTTCCATGATCACTCTTGATTCTTGTTCTCTGTTAATTTATACCTTAAAAAGCCAAAGAATAATTTTAATCAATTACCCAGGAGTTTTTTTTTATTACCTGGTAAATCACACTACCATGTCATGGTTAAATCTTTAGCCTATTTGACTCATTGGTCCATTTATCTATTAAAGTAGTCCCCAATACATTTCTGAAAAGGTTAATTTCTCAGTCTTATCCTACTGTCTCTCGTGAGTCCAGACTCCAGACAAGGAGAAGGCAAATCTTCAAGATTTTAGTCAGCCTTTGTGTGTTACTATGTAATTATATAGCATATGTACACAGAATTGACAAAGTAGTTCCTTCTTAGTTTTGCATTTTGTCACTTCCTAAATGTATTGCTATTCTCACACTATGTAAATGAAACCAGTCCCCCATCCTTTGAAGGTGCATCTAAGTCTAATATAGCAGTCCGATTTCTATTTTTCACTTCCATATAACCTTACAAACAGCAGTTGCCTCATTTATTATGTGCCATTAATGCTTGCTATATTCATGTAATACAGAATATTTTGTTCACTCAAAATAAAGCAAAGTAGTATTTATTAAAATGGATGTCAAGCATAGGCCGAAAGCACTATGGAAAGCAAATCCTGTTCATATCCCAGGAGGGATGTCTCTATGGACATGAATAAGATTTGACCCTTAAATATAACATCACTTATTTGCATTTCTATTCACTCTTGTCCAGGCCCTCCATTTTAACTTGAATAACTAATGTTCTAAGCACATCTGGGATCTACAATACATTTCAGTCTTTGACCATCAGGGGACCACTTTACTAAGGCAACAACAATAACAAAATTTCTGTCTTTTCCATTAGAAATGCTTTCTTTCTCTGCCAACCTTGATTGTTACTATTGCAGTTGCCTTAATTTTGATACCTTCTTCACAGTACTATCTCTAATTGAATGCATATCAAAGTAGCAGTAATGGCCAGCACTTCTGGTGAAGTTCCAATATTAGGAATTGCAGTATTTTTATTTTATTATTAAACTTAGATGCCGTCCATCTCACCAGATAAAATAAAATTGACCAAAAGGAAGCAAAGTGTGCAAGGGGAGAAGTTGGAGTATTATCTAATCCATTAGTCACTTCCAAAATGCCACACCAGGTTGGGGCCCAGGCCAGTTGGCACAATCATGTCCTCAAGCCCTTTTGGAAGGTCGAAAGAGTGGATGCACTCTTGTGTGGGCGCTATGACAGACATGGCTCTTCTGGACCCTGCCAGGCAAAATTCCTTGGAAGACAAGGTACACAGCATGTCCCTTTAGCCAGCATTGACGTAAAATGGTTCCTCAGGCAGCCTGGACTCATGCTGTGAATAGCTTTAAAGGTGATAACCAACATCTTGAATTAGACTCAAAAGCAAACTGGCAGCCACTGCAGTTCGCAGAACAGTGGTGTAACATGGGACACCCTAGTGACCCCAAGAACTGCCCACACAGCTGGGTTCTATACCAGCTGAAACTTCCAGATACTCTTCAAGGGTAGCTCCAGGTAGAGTGCATTGTAGTTCAAGTGTGTGATGACCAGGGCTTGAGTGACTGAGCACAGAGACTCTCGATTCAGGAAAGGGTACAACTGGCCCACAACACAAAGTTGCACAAGAGCTCTCCTAGCCATCACTGTCAACTGTTCATCAAGCAGAACCCCCAAATCATGTACCATATCTATCTGGGATAGTACAACCTCATCTAGCACTAAAGATGATCTAGCACTAAAGATGAAGTCCTAAAACTAGAAGCTCCACACACCCAAAGCCACTTGGTCTACATAAGTGTCTACATAACCCTCAAATAGGGAACATGTGCCCTTTTAGATGCTATTGAGAAATAGAACAAATTTAAAGTCACTGCATGTTTTAAGGGGGCAATGTTGGAAAAAAAGGCAAAAACGGAATAGAACACTATGGAAGAAGACATAACTAGCTGACTTACATTCTAAGCAAGTACACTATTTCATTAAGACTCTGTTGTAGTGTTTAGCTCCAAGCTAGTGAATTTTTCTCCCTATGGCTATCACTGTGTATGTTGTTCTGCTAAAAATGGATTTAGAAATGTGAATTATAGTCATACAACCATACATGTACAAACCCACAGACAAAATCAGTGTTATTGTGCTAGAAAGAGTCTACAATCTCACTAGCCTAAAATAGTTTATGCAGCTTAAGGTTCCTGGATTCTGATGGCATTCTTTAAAAAGGTGGTAGAGTGTATGTTCTACCACCTACATACACAGGAAGACCACAGGAAGGTGGTCTTCCTGTGTATGCTTTCTCAAAAATTATCTGTCCAAGGACAGATGAGCCATGCAAGACTACACAGCCTCTCCAGGTGTCTAAGCTTTCCTTCATCCAGATGGGTCATACATTACAGATTTAGATGTTGAGAGATTTTGCAGTCTCTGGAAGCCTCTGGCCTGCGTGCTGTTAGATACCAATGTTGTTTTAGGATCTAACCCTGCCTGTTCAACCAGTATATTTCTAAGCAAATGTTATAAACTCTTCAGGAATCCCCTCAAGGAAATAAGAGCCCATCAGAGGCACCTTTTAGAAATTTCAAATAAACCCTCTTTTAAGTTAATGAAGTGCAGCAGGATTGCAGATAGTTTTTTTCCTGATGTTGATGCAGCTACTGATATGCATTTGGTCAGTGCAAAATATATCTTATGGAAAGTTTCCATTTCAGGTAGGACTGAAGGCCATCTGGTATTGCCTCATCTTTGCCTTATGCATGAATAGGCTGGGAGAGGTCACAGACCAGATGTACAAGAGTGACACTAAGCAAATGAAAGGAAATGTGATCCAGCGGCAAACAAATTTAATACAATAAAAAATCTGGACAAGATTGTTTCTGTTGTTATCCCGAATATAGCACCAGTATTGGAGAAGAAATTATTCATTCTCATTCTCATTCTCTCTCTTTCTCTCCCTCCCTCCCTCCATCTATCTATACACATATACATATAGTGTGTGAGTGTGTGTGTGTTTTTTTACAAATGCAAATCTGTTCATTCCTCCTCCTTCTAACTCCTCCTTCTACTCAAGATATATAGGAATGTATGTTTTTCACAAAAAGCTATACCTGACACGTCATTACTGCAAATATAAGAAAGCTTATATTACTTCACATAAGGTTGCCAAATGTATTCTCTCTTTTTGTGAAGCGTCTAAATTGCAAGCATTTCAGAGCCTTATATGCCATAAGACCAAGAAGAAAAATAAATCAATGGATGGTGCCATTTCTAATAGAAACCAGACCCAAAGTCTTGCCACAGATTTTAGAAAACATACGGGCTTTCTTTTTTCTTTAAGAGCTAAATAGGGCCTCCAAAAGTATGCAAAGAAAAAAGAGAAAAAAAAGGGGGGGGGGCTCATGCTAGTTTTATACCACATGGGCTGTGCAAGATGAAAATAAATCCTGTTAGATGGTTGAAGCCCTTTATATTCTTTACCAATGTTTGGAAGCAGAACCTGCCAGTTACATAATAAACCCTGGATGGTCTGTATACACTGCAGAACTTAGCAAGGACCATTTTACCTGTACTTCCACAGGTGATGACTCAGGTGTTATAGATCCAGGTATTGACTGAAAGAGGTAACTGCTGCATGGCAACCCAGCAACATTTAACATTTACAGCCTAGAAGGATCTAATTAGCAACCACATTCAGAATCCTGCTGAGATGATGGTAGCGGGTGAGACTAGAGAGGTGAAAGGCAAATTACTAACGTAATGTCTGGCCTGAAGATACTGCCTCAAGCCTGCTGCCATTAAAATCTGAATAAAGTCTGTGTGGGAAAGAGGGAAAGGGGTGTAGGAGATGGGTGGATAATGTAGCATGAAAAATAATAGTCATGCAGGTCTGTGCTAGTTCAAAGCCTCATTAGAAGAATTACAGCTGTAACAAGAGAAGGATGGTTAAGTGGTTAAACCGGTATCTCTGTTCACAGCAAAATATATGAAAAACACCCACACAACAGTCAAACTTAATTGGGCTTATATCTTAAAACATCTGCTGCACTGCTACAGTCATTGCACTGATGCAGAGAGGCCATTCAACTTATCAGTAAATCAGAATGAGTTAACTATCCAGAGTCAGGTTATACAGGGATTCCTACCAATTAACAAGTTTTGACCACAGGGCTAAAGCTCCATTATGCAGGTTCTAGCAACTGGCTGAAGTGGCAGACATGGGAAGAATTATCTCAGCTGAGATCAGTTCGTCTCAGAAGGCACTGCAGACTATTAGAAACTTGACAAAAAAGGTTTCATAATATTCATAAACCAGGAAGACAAAGCAATAAAAAAGCACAGCACCTTCAGGTTTATATGCTTCCTTTCTTTGTTGATATAATTAAGGGTGATAGTAGAACACATGGAAATTGTCCTACATGGACATACACATACACAGTGAGGAAATAAAAATATCTTATCCCAACAAAAATACGACACTTTAAGCCCTTGATATTAAGTGTCCCTCTCAAAGCAGAGCTGTATTTTCATCATTTCTAGAAAAAGCAATGCCATGTCTTGCTTTCCCAGTCATCTCACCCTCCCAATAAGATGTAGACTGACTTGCCTCTTGGTCTATGGCCATTATATGTCTTGCTTCCTATCAGTTATTGCTAGTGAGTGGGAAATAGCTCAGGGGTCTGATGTTAAATGAAATTGTCCTACCCATTTACAGAGGAGAAGGGAGAAATGCAAAATCTCAACTGCATTATTGGCAGCAGACCCCATTCTCCCTATGGAAAGCTCTAACTTCATATTCCATGGAAAAAGCTACAGCTGGGAAAGTTACTGCAATTTTGTGATTAAAAAAATAATATTTGCTTATATAAGTTTAAAATTCAGTCTCTGCAAAGGGCTGGAAATGATTCCAGTCTTCCAGTGATAGACAACAGTTTTCTAAAAGCCTAGATTTGAAGAAAACCTTAAGAAAGTTTTGCAAAATGTTTTTTTTTAATTTTGCCCACATTATACTAGGAACATATGTCACACTGACAGCAATATATGGTTTTACTACCACAAATTGTTGAAACATTACTTTCACTGCTCTAATAAATGTAGCTCCAATCATAAAGTTTAGGCTCAGTTTTGCAGTTTTAGGTGTGTTCTATCTAGACGTTTGAAAAACCTACATCATCAAGCAACATACAAAATCAAAAAACAAAGCAAAGTAAAATAACTGCAATTAAAGCTATGAGTTAAGTGTACTTGAAGTACTTTTTAGAACTACACTATTAGATCACGGAGTGCCTAGCTTAATGACTCATGAACTCATACAACCTATCATCTTAACTAATAAATGCGGAATTATTTTTCAATAGTTCAACAACACATAGCAGCTTTGTTAGCAAAGAGAGAGAAACCCCAAAACTGAGATATTAAAATGGAGGCTCTCAATGGCAGGTAAGAATTGCTTATAGACTGCTTTGTACCTTGTACTACCATGTTTTCCCGAAAGTATGACCCAACCCGAAAATAAGTCCTAGCCTGATTTTTTGGGGTGAGTCTAATATAAGCCATACCCCCCCCCAAAAAAGCCCTAGTGAAGGGGTGGGTGTGGCCAACACAGGAGGCAGCTGTTCCCTTTCCTGGTCACTGCATGGTAGCTCGGCACCTTAATTGTGGCCCGCGGATCAGCTGAGCCAGTGAGGGACAGGCAACTCAGCTCAGATCTCTGGAGAACTCCCCAGCCGCTGGCCTGCCAGGGGCCCATTTGCCAGCAGTTGCCACGGGCTCCATGGCGGTCCTGCAGCAGGATGGAGGAGGGAGGGAGAGATCACCCCTTCCTACTTTGTACCACAAAATCCCATCTTCCATGGCCACTGAGCCCCCTGCCTGCACCCCTCTCACTGGAACAAGATGTGCAATTCAATACCGATATTACCTGTGGAGGCCTCCTAGTGTTATGCTCTGCCATAGCTTCAGAGCAAATCTCCTCCTTCCCTGCGCGGGAAAATCCCCTGCCCCTTTCCTACCAATCGTTCTATATTTGGGATTGCAGGATAGACGCACATCCCCAAAATGCTCCTTCCGAAGGCTTCAGCGTTGCAATCCTGGGATATGTGTCTGTGTTGCGATCCCAAAGAAAGGACAGTGTGTGTGTGAGAGAGAGAGAGAGAAGGGAGGGAGAGAGAGAGAGAGAGAGAGATCCAATCCAACCTGCCTTTTACGAACTTTTGGCTCCACGCAAGGAAAGCAGAAGCAGTAGAAACCTTGGCTTGTTTCTCACCCCCAAACTCCACCAGAACGAGTCTTTGTGAGGCTCTGCCGTTCACGCGTGCAATGCCACAACAAGCCTTCTAGGGTCCTGCTCCAAGAGGCTCGTCAGTATGTCAAACCTTGAGTCGGTTGTAGCTGCAGTCCCACACATCCCGTATGTTTGCTCAGTAGGGATTTGGGGACTAGCCGGGCCAGGTGAGTGTGCACAAAATGCCGAGCTTGAGACAAGGGCTTGGGGGGAGGGGGGAATGTCGAGCCCAGCTGGCTTCACGTAGGAGGAGGTGCTGCAAGGGAGCCCATTTATCGCGTTGGCTGGGTGGGGGTGGTCACCCACGCAGAAGCCGGGCCTCAGGGCATCACCCTAAGCAGGCGCCGGGTTGAAGGCGTGGGAGCCTCAGTCCCCTTACTCGGTTGCCCTCTGCCATTTCTCATCAAATGTCTGTGTGTGAGTCAGAGAGAAAGAGAAACAGTGGAGGGGAATAACGAGAATTGCAGGCAATGCTGTTTGAAAGGGTTTCCTCTCCACTGTTTCTCTTTCTCTCTCACACACACACACACACAGACATTTGATGAGAAATGGCAGAGGGCAACCGGATAAGGGGATTGAGCCTCCCCCACCCAGAAGCAGTGTGCAGCCTCTCTCAGTAATGGGTTTTACGGTGCAAAGAAGGAAAGGATGCTCTCCCCTGCCCCACTGTAGGGCCGCCACGGAGGTCTCTCAGGGCAGCATGACCATTGGTGAAGGGGGCCCTGGCAGCCAGGCAGAGGGGGAGGTGCCCTGGAGATTTTTGCCAAGTTGCCCCATTCCAGGCAGGAGCAGCCCAGCCGGGTTGCTGAGAGCAGAGCAGCCAGGAGAGTGATGAGGCCCCACAAGGCCAGCAGCAACAGGCCCAGCAGCCAAGTAGAGGCAGGGGGGGGAGAGCTGATTCCGACATGCCGCAGGGCCTTCTGTCTCATTGTAGCAGGTCTGGCAGAGTGCAAACCGTGGTTGCCGCCTGCTCCAGAGCCACAAGGTTAGCTACGGGAGAGGGGGGCCCTTGGTTGTAAGGTTGCCTGGTGCCACAGGCACAGCTGGGGCTGGCCAAAGTACACCAGAAACATCTCCAGGCGCCCAGAGAGAAAGAACGAGAGGCAGCTCCTGGCCCTCGCTGGCTCAGCTGATCCACAGGGCGCAATTAAGGGGCACTCACCGCCACCTGCACCTCAAAAAAAAAAAAGACCTCCCCGAAACCAAGCCCAAGTGCTTATTTTCAAGGCTAAAAGAAAATAAGACCCGGTCTTATTTTCAGGGAAACAAGATAGTTAGGTTTGGAAGGTGCAGAAAGCAACTTAGCCAAGGTATTAGCATCTTAAACAATTTAAATCAATGGTCTCTATTGTTAGTTTTTTTTATTCATTTTTCATTTTCCTTTTGCAAAAACACTTCTGTATGTTTGAATACAAGATTTGTCTGGAAAAACACTGCACACAAGTTCTTACCAGCTGTTAGGGTAGTTTTAGCACTCTGAATTAGGCTGGACAATCCCACAATTCTTGAAATACCTGGGGAGGGGGAAGGAGGAGGAGGAGGCATGGAAAGAAGGAGAAAATAAACAGAGTCAGATGTTATTCTTGAGGTTATTTTTAAAAAGGGGTTTTAAACATTAAATATTATTCCAGAAACACATGAAACCACACTTGGCAGAATAACCAGGTGATTATCCCACCAAATACTGTATATTTTTATTTTGTTGGGGAGAAACATTTACTCCAATGTTTTTAATCTATATTATATATAGATTATTAATAATAATATTATTATATGCATGAACATTCAAATTTTCTGTTCTGTGTAATGAAGTGATCGTCACAGAATGCGGCCGCGTGGGTTGTTATGGGAGCCTCTCGTTACTCCTGCGTAACACCTCTCCTGCGTGAGCTGCACTGGCTGCCGGTGGCCCGCTGGGTCCATTTCAAGGTGCTGGTGCTCACCTATAAAGCCCTACATGGCTTAGGACCGGGGTACTTGTGGGATCACCTTCTGCCATCCTCCCATCGTCCTGTTCGCTCTCACAGAGTGGGCCTCCTCAGGGTGCCGTCGGCCAGGCAGTGTCGGCTGGTGGCCCCCAGGGGGAGAGCATTCTCTGTGGGAGCGCTGACCCTCTGGAACGGTTTACCCACCGTTAGGACAGCCCCCGACCTTCTCACCTTCTGCCGCGAACTGAAGACGTGGCTCTTCCATCAAATGTGCTGAATCCGCTGGGGATTTTTTACACTGGGATAATTTTAGTTGATTTTAATTGGATTTTTAAATTTCATTTTAAATTGTCATATTGTGTTCTTTTTAACCTTGGTAAGCCGCCCTGAGTCCTTCGGGAGAAGGGCGGCATATAAGACACATAAATAAATAAACAAACAAACAAACAAACAAACAAAATTCAAGTTTTCCCTGCAGCAAATCATGGCTATTTGCTGTTTCTGATGAAGTTATTAACTGCATCTTGTTATTAATTTGAAGTATTACAAGACATGTCCCTCCCTAAGAGATCCTACAGTAATATGTGGTTAAAAACACTATATAGCAGCAAAGAAATAGAGAAAACTCTCTTTGATCATCCAGTGTTCTTTGGTATTGTTATAGCCCATGTCTGATAGCTCTGGTCAAGTTGCCTCATAAAAACATCAGTATGCCTCACTTTCCTTAATATGAATTCATTGCCCTTTACCAGCTAAAATTGTTCTCACCTGGGAGGGTCTTGTGATGGCCCCCTCAGGTAGCTCATTGTCAGAAAAAGAAGTAGAGCCAAAAGTGGCAGTGAAAACCGCTAAATCCAAACAGCCAAGCTCCTGCAGGTACAGGATTAGAGAAGAACTAACAACCTGCAGGCCTGGGCCTGTTCCCTTTGACTCCAAACAAGATTCGCTCATCTAACCACCCAAGCCCACAACAGCACCTGCAGTAGATAGCATAATAAAAGGCAGAAAAACATGAAAGGACAAGGTTGCGGGGAAGAACCTTGTGGGAACAGTGGTCTACTCAGCAGCTACTATTATTCCCAAGGAGCTCTGCATTCTAAGCAAGAGTCATACACACCAGCTAGGCTTGAAATAATATAAAATGCCATCTATTGAGACAATGAAGGGCTGTTGGTGGTCTTTGTCTTTACCTTCCTTGAAGGTTCAAATCACACATCTGGACCACTGCAGCTTGGTTTGACTAGCTTCTCTATTCTGCTTCTCTATTCTGAGTACACTGTGCTTAATCCCTGAATGTATTTACTGTTCTATTTTAGAATTCCAAACTACAACATCTCCCAATTCCAATATAGAGGCAATCTAATAAATGACAGTGGCCTTTATGCCAAAGTTACCCAGAAAGGCAGAAAAAGCAAGGTAGCACCGCAATAATTTTGGTACTAAGTCCCATTCAGAAAAGGGTCCATGAAAGTTCATTTAAGAACCCTGAAAC
>JANHZT010004220.1:25973-39970 GCA_032468215.1 Stegonotus admiraltiensis | reverse complement strand
GGAACTCAAGCCATGTGATCCTGTCCACCATTAAACCATCTTTCCAAGCAGTCTCCATGTTTCCAGTGTCTTTTTCCGCGCTTGGAGCAGAACCCAGAAGAATATTTCTTCCAACAACCCGTTATGTTGTGACATGGGGATTCAAGGAAATAGAGTATTAGCTGCCTTCCCCACCCCCAGGTAGCCTTTAAATGTTGTGCCCATCTGTGGCAGAAGAATCTGACTAAAAAGAATAGGGTTTTCATTCTGTAATTTAGAAACTGTGGCATATGTCCTTTCCAGATTGCAGGCAATTGAGCTGGAGAGCATTTATTTTCCTTCTGAGGTATAAGAACAGAGGGCATAAGGCAGGGAAGCAGTGATATCCTTTTCAGATGACCCCAATTTTTAGTTGATATTGAGATTGTTTCTGTGTCTTGATTAGACTCAGTGAGAGTTGGCATAGATTTTATACCCCTGTGTCTGTTGCAGTAATTATTGCAGTGGGTTGACGGGATCTGAGGAACCACTGAGTGCAAAAGCAGAAGTGGATTAAGGAGTCTGGCAGGTGAGTTCAGAGCATGCTAGTTAATACATGGGTGTTGGGTACGATCAGAATCACTACAGTGGTTAACAAACGGGGTCTCCGTGGATGTTTTCCTTGGACTCAGGGAAGAAATGGCAGGGATTGGTAAACTTGGCAAAGAGGAGGGATGAACAGGCAGTAATAACATGGTGGTGATAGTAGAGTGACATATGACAGGAAATGAGAGGTGGACTGATGCAAAAAAAAAAAAACCCAAGACACACTGATGTTCCTTTAAGCAATTTGCTTTATTGTCACATATAGACAGAAATGTCATCAAAGTAAATTAGACTACTTGCACCATTAAACATATACTCTGAAAACCACTATGGAAGAACCATCTTAGCTTTATTTTTTTCCCACATAGGCTATATAAACCTCACAGGCTATAAATGTACTCCCTCCCTCCTGGGAAGCCAGACTACATTCCATCGTAGGTGCGCCCTGGGAAGGCATATCTAATATCTAGCACTGGTTCTACCTTTAATCTCAAATATTTGTTTGTTTGTTTTTTTGTTTGTTTGTTTGTTTATTTATTTGTTTATTTATTTATTTATTTATTTATTTGCTTACAATGCGTTAAGCAATAGCCTTCATACTGTTGTATATACCTGCTTAGTAGGGCTTTCGGGGGGCCCTAAGTGGTGTTCTTTTTACACAAAGTCAGCTTATTGCCCCCACAATCCAGGTCCTCATTTTACCTACCTTGAAAGGATGGAAGGCTGAGTCAACCTTGAGCCTGGTGAGATTCGAACTTGCAGTAATTGCAGGCAGCTGGTGCTAGTTAACAGCACATTAGTCTGCTACGCAACCAAGGCTCTTTAAATACTTACTCAATGGATCTGCAATGGCCCTGGGGTCAGGTTACTGCAGCTGCTTAATGTCAGATTAAGTTGTAATAAGCTGCCCCTTGTTATAAATTAGAGGGCTGGCTTGGCATGTATTGTGGAGACCTGTGAGGGTGTGGAGGGGAATCCCATCTTAGGAAAGTACCCACCTACAATGCTGGGGTAGGGAGAGGATGTGACTATCATCTGAGAGATTCTTGGGCCTTGCTTGATTGAATATTTATCGTCATCGGAGCTTCAATCTATTGTGAAGATCTTTATGTCATTTTAGACATAAAGATGGTTTTGACACCTTTTTATTATTTATTTAATTATTAGTTCAATTTATATGCTGCCCTTTTCTGAAGACTCAGGGCGGCTTACAATGCACTATAGCAATAGCCTTCATTCTTTTTGTATATACCTGCTCATTAGGGCTTTTGGCCCCCCATAAGTAGTGTTTTTACAAAGTCAGCTTATTGCCCCCAAAAGTCTGGGTCCTCAATTTATCTACCTCAGAAGGATGGAAGGCTGAGTCAACTTTGAGCCTGGTGAGATTTGCACTTGCACTAATTGCAGGCAGCTAGCAGCTAAGTGCTACATACCAGCACTTAGTCCACTGCACCACCAAGGCTCTTTTGTTCAGTGTTTGATAAGAGGCCATTGACCATATGATGGAATTCGGGTTTTGGTAGGTATAAAATGCAAATGGGTATAAAATGTGTCTGGAATGTTGGAAGCATGATAGCGTACTTCATACAATTGCAATCACCACTAAAACCTATTTACTCATTATTCTTCTCATGGGCTTGGAGTTAATAAATTGCTGGGAGTTTACCAACATAGATTTCAAATTAGAGAACACTCATTTTAGAGAAGAATCTAGTCCTTCCAACGACTCTGTTTCTTTTTCTTTAGAATTGGGATGAATTTTTAAACATTTTTTTTAAAAAAAAGAAACAAAAAGTTGAAAGAAGAAAAATAATTGCTGTAAGACAAGCTGGTTGCTGCTCAAGGTTGGTGCAATACCCCTGCATTATAGAGACTAGACAGTCTCGAAGTAGCAAATAATGAATATGCAGCATGTTGCAAGGAAAAGGCAAAGAGCATTGACCTCAAGCTGATTTCTTTAAAAGGAGTTTGAAGTAAATCTTTGCGTGAATAAACCAACACTGGATTAGAGACATCAACATTCTTTAAGCAAAATAACGCTACCTGTGGGGAAAAGAATCTAATCCAAAATAAGTATAAATTTAGCCCTGATTATTCTCCTTAAATAGTTGAACATCAAACATCCAAACGGGTATCAGATATTGACACGGACACCCTGAACTTTTTTTATACTTTAAACTGTGTATTATTGACTAATGTGCAGCCTACTTTAGCACCTATTTATCATCACTAATGGCAACTCTTCAGTGCAGATTGCTTGCTTGCCTCCCTGACTTTTCTTCCTGTTTCTGTTGTGACTCCGACGCCTGAGCCCGTCTCATCAGAGGGAGAAGACTTCGAAAGTGAAGGAGAGTAGTTGGCAAGGCCTCCCTCTCCAGGATCCTCCTCTCTGGCAATGCCTCAGGTGTCCTCCGAAGGCCAAGAGGTAGGCCAGGAGCCAGGCACTTCCGAGCAGCCACAGTTAGACAGCGATGGAGATGAGTCTTGGCTGGATCCCGACAGTGTTGGAAAGATAAGTGCACACAGTAGAGAAAGAGGCATGCCAGAGATTAAGCTGAGTCACCGGACCACACCCCACAGGGGATAAAAGGGGGTGTGGTGGCCAGTCAGGCCTTGTGACGGACAAAACTGAAAAGCTAGCAAGTCATACTGTGTTTCTCGAACTTTGTTATATGCCCTCCTTGGATTTATTATGAACTGGATTTGATAATTCTTGGGCTTATGGACTTATTTTGGTGTATCAGATGGAAGAGAAAAACCTCCCTTTGTGAGTAAAGCCCTTGGCAGGCAGCTACTAGGTTTTATTAACTCCTGGCTGACTGTTTGTGTGCGTGTGTGAGACAGGGACAGAACAGTTTCATACGCTAACTTCAGAAATTCCATTTAGGGATGCAGCAGGTTAGGCAGTGATGATGGGGCTGATATTCCATCGATATAATGGCCAGCACAAGGCCTGATTGGTCATTCCCCTGTTTCTTGCTCTTCGCAATCATGGAGTGAAGCAGACTTGGCTGGCTGGCTGGTTCTTATTGGAACTGAAGTACCAGGGTCCGCCTTTTCCTTTTTAAGGACTGTTCTCTAATTTTCTGGGCTTTTCTTTTGCTTTCCAAATGTTGCTTTTATCTTCCTCTTCTCCTTTGACACTAATGCAAACTTTTTTATTCCTTTATGATGACATCTTAAGAAAAGGAAACAGATTTCTGACTTTTTCTGTAGGACCTTAGAAACTAGGAAAAACAAATATTTCAGCTTCATAAAAATAATATGGCTACATTCCTCGACTGCAACTTAAAGGGATTTTTAAAAATTAACAGGAAAGGTATCTGTGCAGTACCATGGGAAAACCAAAGAAGCATTTTTCACCCAGCAAGGACAGAAACCAACAGGATGCCCACATGGTGAAGTGATGATTGAATGGCACATGAACTTCTAAGGTTAAGCTAATTCAATGAAAGCAATGTTGGATCAACTGCAAGATTATTTTTAAAAATGACTGACCAACAGAGAACAGAGATCCTGGCAGGTCAGGATAAAATTAGCCACTGGAAGGGAGGAGACAGTGTAGCTGTCTAGAACTGGGGTTGCTGCTAGAATGGAACTAAGTTCTGGAGATCATCAATTCTAAAAAAGCTTGGTCTGAGCATAGCCATTTTGAATCAGAACTCAAAAAATGGGCCAAGGACATTTCCAATGAACTGGGAGTGGGAGAAGGACATCATCCATTCCTATCCTCAGGAAGCAGTGAGTGGTTTGTGCTGGCAAAGGGCCAAGCTGAAAATGCACATCTGCTACAAGCCACCTAACAATACAATAGTTGTTTTTTTTAAAGGAAAAATAAAAAAATGTAGTTAAAGACCAAGTAAAAACACTACTAGATCTCATTTTAAAAAATGGCACTCATCCAACTCCATTTTAAATCAGGGCATCAATCACTGGCTTGGCTGAGTAGAAATGTTTAATAATTGGCATAGTATCTACATAAGCTGTGCTTCTTCATGCTGACATTGTTGTATCTTTTTTCTGTGTTTTTTTTTTGAGCAAGGATGGCAGCAAGGATGGGGGTTATAATATTGAAATGAATGAAAAAGAAAGCAGCAAAGCAAGCATTAAGTAGCAAAGAAAATGGTTAATTGAATCACCCTTTCTATTTCAAAGGCAGAAGTTTACAAGAATGATTATTCTTCATCGAGTTCAGCATCTACATAAAATCAGGAAATCAACCAAAGCTTCAGAGTTGGTACCATTACTATGTCGATGAGAAAATAACTCAACTGTCTTTTCCCGTCTAGTTCTAAGTAAATAATCAGCACAAATGTTGCCTATATTTGAGGCAAACTGAAACTATATCCAAAGAAGATAGTGATTTAGAAGGAAACTGAACTTGGAATTAAGGAAGAGTACCACCAACATAGAAATAATTCTTGAATTTCAGCTGCTAGCGGAGTCACAGATGGCAACTATACATTTGCACAATTACAGCTAATGGACTAGCTGCAACCCTTCATGAGCCATCTGGATTTGGCAAACAGTTAGCCAGTAGTTGACCATATCATGGCTTGGCTATCACATCTCCTTTTACATAAACTGTAGGTGCATCACTGCAAATGAGGGAGCCTATAGTTTTTCTTTTTTTTAAAAAAAAACCCTTTTTATATAGTAGGCTAAAAAAATCAGAACTGCAAAAATTCTCTGTTCCAGTGCAGGAAATTGATTCTTCAGAATCTAATTAACATTATTTGATCATTTCAGGATCAGAATCATAACTAGATGTTCTCCAAATTAAAGAAGTCTAGATAGAAATATATTATGAAAATATGTTACAGCTGATAAGGTAGATTTCTACTAGCGCCTGTTAATTTTTTTCTTATTTTATTTATTTTATTTCGTCAAGCATGTATTTTATAACAGATAAAAGTGTAAACATAATTATAAATATATGAAAAGGATATGAATAAAAGAAAACATTAGGACAGGGACGGTAGGCACGCTGGTGCATTTATGCACGCCCCTTACAGACCTCTTAGGAATGGGATGAGGTCTACAGTAGACAGTCTAAGGGTAAAGTTTTGGGGATTTGGGGAAGAGTCAGGAGGTGCATTCCAGGAGTTGGCAACTCTGTTACTGAAGTCATATTTTCTGCAGTCTAGTTTGGATTGGTTTAGCATGAGTTTGTATCTATTGTGTGCTCTTGTATTGTTTTGGTTAAAGCTGAAGTATTCATTGGCTGGTAGGACATTGTAGCTGGTGATTGTATGTACTATGCTTAGGTCAGACCAAAGCTTCTGCTTGCATTCTGTCATATGTATAATGTGATGTCTTGTCCTATCGCCACATTACCTGCCTTTTTTTTTTTGTCACCCTTCCTTGTTCATTGCAATCCAAATCTGCCAAGTATGGAGAGATCCACAAAAAAAGCAGGAATCAGAGCTTGTCATGGTTGGGCATCATTTTAATCTCATAGACTCAAAAAGCTCTATTCCTGTCCCTCAGCCCATTAAGCCTTCCTCTTTGTGGACAACTTTTGAGAAAGTCTTAACCTGGAAGACTTTATCAGATTAAATTTTCCTAGTTGTACATCAGAGATAATTTAATAGTGTGGATAATTTCTTCAGCCATGGTGCAGTTCAGATCCTATCCCAAAGCATTACCAGAACCATTACCTGTTCTCATCTCATACACTTTCAGATAGAGCCAGGTCTTTGGAATGGAAATTTTGCCATCAAATGTCTGCTACAACATATGTCTGTATAGTCATACTATATCAGCCAAATACATCAACACTGCATTACAGCATTTTTTTGGGGGGGGGGGTGGAGTTCCTAGCTATAACGCATAGTTGAAGTATTTGAATAAATTGGAGGTCATCATTACATTAACTTTGAATAGACATTTGAATACATGCCTATCCGTCGTTATTACTCTGATCCTGTTTATTCTTAACTTACATATGAGTTTTCCCTCTTTTTGTTCCTTTTTGATCTGACTCTCCAATTCTTAATTCAATTAAACTTTTAAAAAAAAAAACTTCCATAATTTTTAGTCAACATGATCCAGCTTACTGAGTATTATAACAGGTGAAATTCTTAGACTTTTGGGGATGTCAAACTGGTACTGTGGTACGGTGTTTCCTCAAAAATTAAACCCTGTCTTATATTTTTTTGAACCCTGAAATAAGCGCTTGGCTTTATTTATTTATTTATTTATTTATTTATTTATTTATTTATCATACTTATATGCCGCCCTTCTCCTGAAGGACTCGGGGCGGCTCACAAAGATAAAACCACAGAACAATAAATTAATATTAAAATAATCCATTAAAAACCCGAAGAAAAGAATCTAAAAACTCCCAGCAGATCAAGCGATTTGTTGGAAAAGCCATGTCTTCAGGTCCCTGCGGAAGGAGTGGAGGTCAGGGGCCATCTGGAGCCCAGTGGGTAACCCATTCCAGAGGGTCAGAGCACCCACAGAGAACACCCTCATCCTGGGTGCCACCAGCCGACATTGCCTGGCCGATGGCACCCGGAGGAGGGCAGCCCCATGTCAGCACACTGGATGGTAGGAGGCCAGCAGAAGGAGTTCCTGCAAGTACCCCAGGCCAATGCCATGAAGGGCTTTATAGGTAAGAACCAGCACCTTGAAGCGGATCCAGAGGACCACCGGTAGCCAGTGCAGCTCGCACAGGAGAGGTGTAACACAGGAGTAATGGGAGACTCCCATAACAACCTGAGTGGCCGCATTCTGGACCAGCTGGAGCCTCCGAGTGCACCCCAAAGGCAGCCCCATGTAGAGGGCATTGCAGTAATCCAGGTGTGAGATAACAAGAGCATGGGTGACTGTACTGCATGGGTGACATCCCTGTCTAGGAAGAGGCGCAACTGGCGTACCAGGTGAACCTGTGCAAAAGCCCTCCTTGTCACTGCTGTCAGGTGGTCCACCAAAGACAGCTGCGAGTCCAGGAGGACGCCAAGATTGCAAGCCCTTTCAAAAGGCATTAGCAACTCCCCCTCTCATCTGAAGTGATGGAGGTACTAGGCCTTGAGATGCTGGCATCCACAGCCACTCTGTCTTGGAGGGGTTGAGTCTGAGCCTGTTACTACCCATCCAGACCTGTACCGCTTCCAGGCACTTAGACATCACAGAAAGGGCATCCTTGGGGTGGTCAGGGGTGGAGATGTAGAGCTGGGTATCATCAGCATACTGATGATACCTCACCCCAAAACTGCAAATGATCTCAACCAGCAGCTTCATATAGATGTTAAAAAGCAAGGGGGAGAGAACCGACCCCTGAGGCACCCCACAAGTGAGGGGCCTCGGGGAGGATCTTTGTCCTCCCTCCCAAACAAACTGCATGTGGCCCGAGAGGTAGGAGTAGAACCACCGTAAAAGTGCCCCCACCCCCAACCCCCTGAGTCTTCGCAGTAGGATACCATGGTCAATCGTATCAAAAGCCACTGAGAGGTCAAGTAGCATCAAGATGGAGGAATAACCCCCATTCCAGGCTCACCAGAGATCGTTCACCAGGGCGACCAATGCCATATCCGTGCTGTGTCCACACCTGAAAACCGAATGGTACGAGTCGCGCAAAAGCCCAATTGGGCTTATTATCAGGGGATGTCTTATTTGGGGGGAAACAGGGTAGCTGTATATATATTGTGAGGGTAAATCAACTTCAAGGTCATAAGAGTTAAAACAAATGACAATTGAAAATAGGACATACCAACTTTTGCTCTAATTTAGGCCAACCACCCATTATGCCAGAAGTGTATCATAAATCAAGGCATTGTGCAAACAATGTCAACAGTTAATTAGTGTTAAATATTAGATATCAAGTGAAAACTAATACTGCTTAAATACCTTATAAATACATCATGGGAAAAAGGATGCTTTACGTATAAATAGCTCTTCTTCACACTCTGGTAACTAGTTAGGTATGGGAAATTATAGCATGAGCCAAAATCATACTACCCCTAGATTAACTATAGTTAAATTTACTACTCTTAATTAATGCAAATGCTTTCATTATGCATATGGGAGGAGTTTAACAATATTAGTGTTTGTGTTAGAATCCTTTAATCTATTTTGATTATCTGTGGAAAGAACATTATCCCATTGCAAAATTACAGTAGGCAATGTTTACTTACAAATATTTTGACAGTACCAGCAGAAAACAGGTCAAAGCTTTAAGTGAACAAAAATTATGTTCTATAGATTAAGCTATACTGATTCTTATGGAAACATAATACATAACAAATATTTGATAATGAACTCTTGCTCGTCTCAGTCCTGGAAGCTTATTCAATTGAACCAGAGACTATCTTATCCATTTGTTTTTAACTAACTGTCTAGTTTTAATACTGAACTTGATTTTAGCTTTATTTACATCTTAACTAGAAGTGTAGATTCTGAAGAAACAAAAGAAAGTAGAATACAAAAAATTGTAAAAATGGAAGGTATAAAATGTAAACATGTTCATAAAACAACAGAATGAATTTTCACAAAGGTGAGTATCAGTTTAAATTATTGTATCCATGCTTTTCCTGATGCCTATGTAAGCTCACAGCAAATATCTTCTCTTTGCGCCCAGAAAGTGCCGCTACCTAGGATTGAACTCACAGCTTCCTGAGGCGAGAGCTCCACATCTAGGCTACCACACCATTCTAGCTAAAATTACCTGAATATCTAGGGCAAAATTTAAACGGATGAAATAGTGCCCATCAACAGCTATTTTATCTGTAAGATGTAGCAAATCCTTAGCTTCTATCCTACCTCTGTTTTAACTGAACTAATCTGTAATCTAATAATCTTCCATCTTGCAATGTGTTTCCTTTAACCATTAACATGTTTCCTTGGGCAGAGTTTACAATGCATCTCTGTAGTCTAAATATCTTGGTTCAGTGAATGATCCTTCGAACACAAATGTATAATGATTTTTTTACTCAAAAATCAGGAATGTTGATTCTTTCAAAAGCCATACTTCCTTGAAGATCTTTTTGTTATGGATCATAGACCAGCAGTGAGTGTTTTTGAAGGGCCAACCTTTTTCTTGTTCTATTTTTCCTCTTTCTTTCTCCCATGCCTCTATTTTTCTCTCTGGCCTATCAATTTTAGAACCAGCTTTTCAGGCCAGTAAAAATTGGATCCAACTAAAGTGAGACTAATTCTGTTTTTCAGATTAAGTCAAGAGCCACCTCAAAACTTGGAGGAAAGTTGATGATAGGTAATAGAAAGAAATAGGAATTTAAAGTAAGAGTTGGTTTCATGCCTCACCCCCTTCCTGTGCTTTCCTCCTAAGTCCCATGAACTGAGTGCTTTTTTACAGCAAAGCTTGTAAGAATATAGGGATGTGATGGCTCAGTGGCTAAGATGCTGAGCTTGTCAATCGAAAGGTTGACAGTTCAACGGTTTGAATCCCGAATGCCGCGTTACGGGGTGAGCTCCCGTTACTTGTCCCAGCTTCTGCCAACCTAGCAGTTTGAAAGCACATAAAAAATGCAAGTAGAAAAATAGGGACCACCTTTGGTGGGAAGGTAACAGCGTTCTGTGCGCCTATGGCATTTAGTCATGCCGGCCAGATGACCACGGAGACATCTTCAGACAGGGCTGGTTCTTTGGCTTTGAAATGGAGATGAGCAGTGCCCCCTAGAGTCAAGAACGACTAGCACATACGTGTGAGAGGAACCTTTACCTTTTTGTAAGAATAGAAAGCTATATTGAATGTATTGTAAACTAGTTTTAATTATATGTCCTATGTTATGGCTTTAATTTCTTTGACTTGTTATTTCCTGTTCCTTTTCTCACTCCTTTTTAATGTTACCTGTCCCCAAAGGGAATAGCAAGATATTTTGGGGTATTTATTGAGAAAAGCATCAAGATCTTTTCTTTTACTCTAAGGAATGGAAACAGGTTGAACAATAAAGATTTCTGGAGCTGTCCTGTCCATTTGATAAACAAACATTTCTATGGAAATCTTCAAGAACATTATCTAGTCCACCCCAGCTTTCTGTTGCAGATATAATTGTACATACTGAGCCATGTTACTCCTAAGGGGTATACAAAATGACCATGAACGTTGTGTTCTTCTATATGGAAAAAAACTTGGAACTCCAGGAGTTCTGAGTAATTCCAAATCATTTGTGGCATCATATGTACCCAAAGTTCCAAATTTTTAAATATTTCCAAAAGTATTCCAAAGTTACAAAATTCCAAGTAATTTGTGAGATAGTATGTTCTGCCTAGATCATCTAATGGGGTAATAAATCCTAGATGAACTTATAATCTTTTCAATTAATTAGGTTTTTAGATGATTTTGTTACTATTTTGCATGCTTCCAGTTCTGAAGCTATTCTGACAGATTCCAAATTAGGATGGTGCCCTTTTTCAGCAATCTACTGGAGGTTAATAATTAACTTGAACACTTCCTAAACCATATTAAGCATTTTTGATAGGCTCAGCATGAAGCAATTTCTTTTTCCAATGGACTTAACCAATTCCATGCCAATGCAGAGAATTTCAAAGAATTAAGACCAGTTCCATCATTAATACTTGCTCCGTCTCAACTGAAGGTAAACATTTTAGACTGATTGGCAGCTAAGATAAACTTTATATCTGTACAATTAACACAGGTGCCCCTCAGGACTGTGTGCTCTGTCTCCACTACCCTTTTCTCTCTATACCAACAACTGCATCTCAAAGGATCCCTCTGTTAAAGCACTGAAGTTTGCAGATGATACAGCAGTGATTGATCTCCTGATGACAAATCTGCATAGAGACGGAAAGTTGAACAACTGGCCCTGCGATAGAGCTAAACAATCTTGAAATGAACACAAAAAAAACTGTAGAGATTATTGTAGATTTTAGGAGAAGCCATCCTGTTCTACCACCACATACAATACTAGACAACATAGTATCAACAGTAAAGACCTTCAAGTGTCTATAATATCTCAAGACTTAAAATGGACAGCTAACATCAGAAAAAAAACAAAGAATGTTCTTCCTGCACCAACTCAGAAAGCTCAGACTGCCCAAGGAGCTGCTGATACAGTTCTACAGAAGAATCATTGAGTTGTCGTTTGCACCTCTATAACTGTCAGACAGACACGGACTTCAACGGACAGTTAGGACTGCAGAAAAAACAATTGCAACCAGCCTGCCTTCTGTATAAGGCAGGAGCTAGAAAGAGGGCTGTGAAAATATCTACCAACTCACATCCTGGACATAAACTGTTTCAATTTCTTCCTTCAAAATGACACTACAGGGCATTGCACACCAAAGCAACCAGACACAAAGACAGTTTTTCCCCCATGCTATCACAACTAATTCCCACAACGCTGTCTTATGCCTTGAGTTGTCAAACAACCTAATAGGGGTGTATTACTATTATCCTTCTCATCTTTCCGATTACCTATTCCTTAGCTTCTTATAACTATAACTTTGTTATTTTGAATCTTATGCTTTATGTTGATTTATGTACTATTTAGTATCTTTGTATCTTATGACTTGTTTGTATTTTAAGATTATGTTGATTGTTTCTATTTAGTATACAATCATGATTTACATTGATTACTATTTAGTATCCTATGACTGAGTACTGTTGTATGTGTGATTATGATCATCATTTATCACTTGTTGCTTGTCTGTACACTGAGAGCTTATGCACCAGAGACAAATTCACACTTGGCTAATGAAGAATTCTATGCTATGCTATGCTGTTCTGTTCTGTTCTGTTCTGTTCTGTTCTGTTCTGTTCTGTTCTATGATTTTTCCCAATTATTGCTTCTTCCATAGATGCTTGTATACTGGTATGTTTTGTGTGATAGCTTCAGTACATTATTACAGGTCATGAGAATCATGTGATAGGAAAAATTAAATCCCCATTTCTCTTCAGAGATTTATTGAACAAGTTTTCTCTGGTCACTTTCATTTGGACTAAGTTATCTCATTCAAATATTGGGGAGGGGAGATATTGGGGAGGGGAGAGAACCATATACACCACCTACTTTGGAGCTTTTGGAAGAAAACTAGGACATCAGTATAATAAAAACTAAAACAGTAAGTAAGAATTCTTAATTATATGAAGAATTCACATAATTCCAAAGGATATAGAAACAAGACCAAGCAAGGAGCAATTATATCAGTTGCACAATATCTAAAAGAAGATATTTACAGATCAATTTACAGATTTGGAACACAAAGGGTGCAAATATCACACCTCTCTACAATTCCTTAAATTGACTGCATATTTTCCCAGGACCTTATTACTATCCTTCATAGATAACATGTAGTCCTGGAATAGAAACATTTTGTTTAAGGAATTGCTGACTGCTGTAATGTTTTCAATATAACATTCTCCAAAGCCCTGTACAGCGCTCTTAGAGACCCTAATAACAACCTTATCCAATGTTACCAAGACAATTCTGGTGCTTGTCATTCAACACACCTGTAGGGCTGACCTTGGAAACCATGTCTCTATTCTATTTCCATGAACATTGTCTTCTCATCATCCTTATTAACCATCAGTGGTATAAAATATTCTACTATACAAGTCAAAAGACAATCTATTCCTTATTTAGAAGCCATCCAAATTTGGCTGAAAGAAACAATAGGATTGCCTATTAGTGCCTCCCTTAAGATTTAAAGTTGGGCAAATAGGACAGATTGCATAGCAATAGCATATGTACTGTATGTCATTTGTTTGCCAATATTTATTTAGTCCCCATCTGAGGAGGGCATGTGGTCTCTAAAGTAATAATTCTGTTGTTGGGAACAGCCCCTTTTATTGTTATAGAATACCTGCAAAGTATTAACTGGACCAGGAGATAAATTTTGCTATACAAGTTAGTTGGTATTAATAAAGTAGTATATAAGGGCTCTGCCATTTACACTGTATTCCATGGAACCCTAACATTTCAATAAATTGATGTAGTTCCATGAGAAACTAGCAGCAACAAGAAGAAGTTCATTTGAATGCAGACATTCATCCAAAGCAATTAAAAGGAGTTGTATCCCAATTGTTGAACATTGATTTGTTTGGTTAAAAACATCAATGTCCCAAGATAATTATGAAATTTAAGTTCCATACGCTGGAGGCATTAACTTTGCATATTATGCTTAATATACATGAAATAACTTTCATGTATAGACACATGTATAGAAGAACTTTCTGAGAAAGAAATTAGACATCCATTTTTGTGAAATTCAAATAACTTTAATATATAAATGTGCATAAATAAATTATAATCACAAGTTTCACTTTATTGCTAATTGTTATAATTATTTCTCACTAAAATTTTGTATCTTGATCATGAATTCCAGAATTTTTTAACACATTCCACAGCCTGAAAAATTTAAAAACCCCTGGCCTATAGCATTGCATTAGATCAGGGGTAGGCAAACTTGGCTCTTTTACACCTTGTGGACTTCAACTCCCAGAATTC
>JANHZT010004219.1:100777-111209 GCA_032468215.1 Stegonotus admiraltiensis | reverse complement strand
GGAAGGAAGGAAGGAAGGAAGGAAGGAAGGAAGGAAGGAAGGAAGGAAGGATCGTTATTGTTCCCTAATCAACCAAGAAAGGTTAAGAGGATGTGGGCCCTCTTGCTAAATAGAATTTGGTTACGGTGCAGTCTGCTTGTCATTTATTTTACTCTCTGTCTAGTCTAATTCAAAATTCTTATTTCATAAAACAGATTGTATATTTTCTTAGTACAATCTTTTTTCTTAGGAAACAGGTTTTTGGGCAGTCCCCACAAACAAGGTAAAATATATATATATATCACATGGTTTTCTGGAAGGCATGAGATTGAAATGAATTTCTAAGCACAAAGTGCATTTTTCTAGGAAAAGGCACAGCACAACATTGCAACGTATTGTTGACATTCAAGAAGCTATTAAGGACCTGGCTATTTTCCCAGGCTTTTCCAAAGTGACGATTGAGGCCCTCCCCCCTTGTGGTTTTTCTGATTATGTGTTGTTTTAGGGATGTTCATGATTTCTTTCTGTCTTTTGTAATTAAAAAAAAAATTAATAACTGTAAGCCATCAGGAATTCTTGGAAATTGGAGAGCCTATCAATTTTATGTATGGATAAATAAATCAAAACAAAATACAGGTAGTCCTTGACTTATGACTTGATTGCTTAACAATCGTTTGAAGTTATGATGAATCCTCCCCAAAATCCACATAGACACCGATTTAAAAGTTACAATGGTTGACACAACCTATGATCATGTGATCATATCTTTGGTGCTTGGTAACAAGCTAACCTTTAGGGCCCTTTGCAGTGTTCTGCAGTCAAAGTGACTGCGAGTTTCAATGATCCTTTTGAGTATTTCCAGTGTTTACTTCTGATTTCCGGCCAAAACACCCTTTGGTAAAATAGATTTGCTTTAATGATCACTGCAAACAATGCCAAAAAAAAAAAATCAGATGAGGCCATGTGATATTTCAACTTATGACTGCAACAAATTATGACTGAAATCTTAGGCTCAATTACAGTCATAAGTCAAGGACTACCTGTCGCACTACCGTAAACTTGTATTATATGACTGAGCTACAAGGCAGCTGAACATCTTAGTAAAGTCTAGAAACTCGTTCAAGAGTGATGAGTGAACTAAGGACACTTTTATCTGAGGAAAACTATGAATGATTCATATTGATGACACCCTATTCCACTTTGCTAATTGGCAAAGCGGTTTAGAAGAAGAGCTGTTTGAGAGCATGATGGAATCAAGAATACTTAAAACCATTTTTTTAAAAAAAGAGACAGCTATGATGGTTAGCCGCAAAACCTTCCGTCATTCACATTTACTTTGGCCCTAACAAATGAATTTCCCAACAGCAACTGTTAGGGACTTAAAAGTGAAGTAAATTAAGATTTCTCTCAAATTTTCAAGTGTACGCAAGTGACGGTATTTATTTGCTAGATTTATATCCTGCCTGTTCTTTGGGAGTTTAAGGCAATGTACGCAATACATCACACCAACCACATGTGGTAGGTTGGGGCTATGTGATGGTGACAATCCAAAGTTACCTCAAAGGTTATATGTGTGAGACAGTACACGGACATTATCAGTTCACAACTGCAACGTGTTAAAAACTCATTGTTTTGTTCAGACCTTCAGAGATCACCTGAAAATGTCTGATGTATGCAAGTTGAACTTAAGTGCTGTTAAAAACCCACTTTTCTAAAACAGTCACTGTTTTAGAAAAACAGTCTTATTTAGGGTTGGGTTTTTTTTTTTGAAAAGACCTAGTTTTGTGATGGTTGTATCATCACTTTCACAGATGGGCTCAAATGATCTCAACCAGTTTTGGAATTTTTAGGACTGATGTTTTTCCAGTTGGGTTATGATTACTTGTAACCTACAACTGCATAACTAACTTGTCTCCCTTCCTTACCTCACCCACCTCCATCCTGCTGGTTCATCTCAGTTAAAATCCTGAATCAGTCTAGACCAGGGTTTCTCAACCTTGGCAACTTTTAAGTGCTGCCTCGGGAATTCTGGGAGTTGAAGTCCACACATCTTAAAGTTGTCAAGATAGAGAAACACTGGGTTAGCCACTCTGTGAGGAAAATTTAATGAAGGGGGCTGCAGCTCATGAAAGCTGATACCTTTTAATAAAACGTGTTAAGTCTCTCTTGATTATTTACTATTGTAGACTTAACACAAACCTCCTCCTGCAATGCCAAAGTTAGACTTGAGCCTATGTCCCCAGTACTAACTTAACAACATAAAGTCTGATAACGTAACAACATAAAGTCTCATTAGCAAGTAGCTTAAAAGAACCATCTGCTCCAGTTCTTGTGACATAAATGATGCTTTGACCAATAAAGTTCTATCTGGCTTGGCATCTAACTTTTCCAACCAGAATAGAAGTGCTGGGAAAAACTGCTTCCTTTCCCGGAAAAGCTATTAATCATTCCTCATTTCTATGAAGTGAGGAAGCTGAGGCCAGCAGCAGTTCTCCTACTGCTGCCCTGATCCTATGGATAGCATCAGATATGCTCCTACCCTGATGGGATTCGAGAAAATGCTACAAAGACTTAATGCATAATTGCTGCCATTGTTTTCCTGGGATTGTTTATGTGTTGAGGTTATTTGGTTTGGAATACCCTGACGAGTTAAGCTGGAGTAATTTATTTTAACATACATTTACTGTATTTACAGCATCTTAACTTTTTTTTACACTTTCGTTAAGGTAAAGGTTCCCCTCACACATATGTGCTAGTCATTCCCAACTCTAGGGGGCGGTGCTAATTTCCATTTCAAAGCCGAAAAGCCAGTGCTGTACAAAGACGTCTCCGTGGTCATGTGGCCAACATGACGAAATGCCAAAGGCGCACGGAACGCTGTTACCTTCCCTCCAAAGGTGGTCCCTATTTTTCTACTTGCATTTTTTACATGCTTTCGAACTGCTAGATTGGCAGAAGCTGGGACAAGTAAAGGGAGCTCACCCCATTACGCAGCACTAGGGATTCGAACTGCTGAACTGCCGACCTTTCGATCGACAAGCTCAGCGTCATAGCCACTGAGTCACCGTGTCCCTTACATTTTCATTACCGTATTTATAATGCTTTCTCATGTTGTTATTATTGTAAACCTCCAGGTTTTATCCATATGGTGGGTTTATATAAATGTGATTCATAAAATAATGTCATTAAAATAAAAAAAGTCCGAATCCAGCAGTGAACTGGCACGGCCATCAGTCTTATTGTACACAAGAAAAAGATGCACCAAGCAAGGCAAGAGATATACTGTATATGATTGCAAGGCTGCAGTGATTCAACTAAGCTGGTTTTAAGATACTTTTAATTCCAAACAGGGCTGG
This sequence comes from Stegonotus admiraltiensis, assembly GCA_032468215.1. NCBI lineage: Eukaryota > Metazoa > Chordata > Lepidosauria > Squamata > Colubridae > Stegonotus > Stegonotus admiraltiensis. Next base: position 107,874 of record JANHZT010004219.1, on the reverse strand, counting down.
GATTTACTGAGCTATGCCTGATTTTACTCTACTGTCTTTATGGCAGCAGAAAAAATACATATTGCTACTGCTGCCACAAAACAACTGATGATGACAGAAAAGAAATGCTTAATATACAAGGCACCTAACTTCAGTACCAGTGAAAATTTTTAATAAAGGTGACAGACATCTGAGGAAGCAGAACTATTTAAGAGGAAAAGGAAGGTCAACAATAGAAAAGGCAAAAAGAACCTAATGACTATCATTTCTGTCTTCCAAAAGTAGTAAAAAGCAGAACTGGTCATTTAGCACTTAGGCATTTCTTGGTTAATTCTATAACAATTCTAGGAAGAGCTTAATCTGGTTCTAAAAGTTGACCCCATTTTTATTTTTATTTTAAAGGATATGATTTTACTTAAAACCTTATTCATGCATTTTCAAGATTCAGAAGCTACTTTATCCAGGCATTCTTTATAAATAAGTTAACTTAACATTATGCAACTAAGTACCATTGTTAATTGATGGATATTCAAAGACAACAGAGATTAAAACACCGATGCAATAATTTTAAAAGGTTAATTTTTCAAGTTTCATACATCTGTTTTCCTTTCCGTATTTTTGCTCAAGGACATGTTGAGCAATTAATATGCATTTATGAATTTTTTTTTAAAAAAAATCACAAACATTCCCAGTTGAAGAACAATTATTATTTCTGTTGCCACTTGAAAATCAAAACACAACAAAGATCCACACACTTGTTCAGAAGTGCTGCAATAGGACATATCTACAATGAAACGCCATTTAGACTAGGACTTCAAGGAACAAAAGTGGATAGATTAACAGAGTGGATAGATTAACAGGGCGGGTGCAAACTAACATGCCACAAATAGAAAATAAGGTCAGAACTGGTGTTGCCCCAAGACCTACTTTAATTAATTTGTGAGGGGAAAGATTCTAGCAAAAATTTCTTCTACTACTTGTGTGATATTCAGACTCACGGCTACATTATTCATTTTTTTTCTCATCTTATTTTCTATTCCTAGAGTGTGCTTCCATTTATTAATAAGTGCATATAAGCCATGGGATCCATCCACAACATCAAAGAGAAAGAAAAGAAAATCCAAAAAAATTCAACAAAAACAACCACAAAGAAGAAATGTTAATGCTTCACAAGATCAAATAGGGACAAAGCTTGATGAGCCAATTAAAGCAAGCTTTTGGTGAATTGTACAATACCGTAAGAGGGCACTAAGTCTCGGGTATGAATCTCGCCACATAGCAACACCTGGCTTCCTAAATGAAGAGTAAAATTACAAAGCTTTCACTTCAATAAAGATTACCTCCCTTCATCTATTCGCTTGTAGAGCCTGCATGCCTACTTACTATGATCTATATAAAATGTTCTTCCATCCAAATGAATCCTTTCCTCCCAACCAGGCTGTAATTGAAGAACAACAAAAACAACATCAGAGGCAGAATTAATATTTATTGCAGCATTATTATTATGTTCAAACACTTCTAAACAGGCATACAGCTTCATTTATTCTCCCTTACAGTTGACGAATGTTTCATGCATTATATATACCTAAAATTGAAATCGTAGAATTCACCAATATGACCTAATCCGTGCCTAGCAGAATCAAATTTTTGGGGGAAATGCTGTCATCTGATATTGAATAAGAAGGAAACTGATTCCAAAGAATTCCACGGGGATTTGTTTCTTCCAGTAAACAGACTGCTGTAGCCAATGGTTTATTAGTCAATCCCCTGACTTAGGGTGCCACTGAATCTTGTCTATAAGGGAGAATATTTGTAACTCAGGGTTGAAATGAGGGGTCCTTTGTCTCTCTGAGCTTGGTTGTTTTTTTGCAGATGTTGCAGCCCTCCTGAGCTCCCTTTTTACTGGCAGAGGTTTGCAGGAGGCTGTGGCAGCCGAAAATGGAGCTCGGGAGCCTGTTTTTGCTAGCAGAAGCACTGCAGGCCGGTCCTTCGCTGTTTCCAGGGCAGCCCCATGGGCCAGATCTAAGTACCCCGTGCACCGAATCCGCCCCCCGGATCTTGAGTTTGACACCCCTGCTCTACATCTTTAAAAAATACTGGAAACAATAATATTGCAGGAACTAAAAAAACAAAACAAAAAAACTTCCCATAGAAAATACCATGGAATAAACTACTCCTTTTCCCCCCTCTAATGAGGATATGACATACTAGGATTGTGTTCCTTCCCACTGTGTTTTTTGTAAGAAGGAGCAGCAAGAGATGGCTGGCAGCATCTGCACTGGCCTTAAGCAGAGATTTAAACCATTTTTACTCTCCACAGTTGAGGAAGGAAAAAAAGACGTTTTTCCTGTGAATTAAAACTTTTGTAGACAGAGGAGAAAAATCTGAACAAAAAAGAAAGAAAGAAAAGAACTACCTTTTGTTCATTCCTCAGAAAGCAGCAAGGAGATGCTGCTAGTATGCTGTAAGTATTTTTTTAAACAGCCCAAATTACAGGAAGGTAGACAAAAAAGCCCTTAAAAATCGAGCTTCTAGGGGCCCTGCAAGGGCTTGCCAAGTGAGAGAAGGCATTTACTTAAAGAAAGGAGATTTTTCTAGTTGTAATTGCAACTAAAGGAACGTTTTACATATAATCTTGAGTATTTACATTCATAAGAACAGCATGGTTAAGGACATTAATCTGTTCTTACAAATGAGAAATGTAGGATTAAATACAGAGATAATACAGCAGGTAATGTTAAAATAGCAAAAGAACCATGGCTTTACTGGGTGTGCAAGAAAGGGAAAGGGATTTTTATTCCGTTCTCAAAAAGATGGATGTGGATATTCTTAGGTTTACAATAGAAGAGACACACTTTAGTATCTTAACTTGTAAACGGTATTTCTCTTGCTTTAGCCAATCATTAAAAAGTGAATTCGAATGTTCTAGCAATTCATTATATTGTCGAAAGTCTGATAATTAAAAAAAATTGGAGATATTTTACCAAACTGAGATTAGACCAACTTCAAATAAACATGCTATGGGGTAGGTATAAGGGTATCCCTGTAAGTGAAAGAGTCTATTTATGTGGGAAGGGGGAAGTTGAAACAATGTCCCATGTAATTTTTGACTGCCCTTTGTACTCAGATTTGAGGGAACATCAGCTGAGCAGGATCTTTTATGCCAGCACCCCTAAGTCTAAAGAGTGCTTCTTGCAACATTGTTTGGTAGGTTCAAACTTGCAGCTGGTGAAATGGATTGCCAAATTTGCTGTAAAATTGATGGAAAAAAGGACAACGTTGGTGCAGCAGAACGTGGTAGATTGCAGGAAAGATCACTTGATTTAATAATGTAATTCTAATAGTAGTTTTAAGACTGATTGGGTAGATGCAGGGGTGACATTGTAATATAATTTTAATCATATTTAATTTGTATCTCAAATTATTGTATTCTATTCTGATTTCATTCTAGATCGTATTTCACTCTAATTTCATTTTAAATCGTGTTTTATTCCTATTCCAATTTCATTTTAAATTGTTTCTACCAAACTTTTGTAATAATTGTTTCTGGAGCGCTGCACTTTGATATGGCCCAAGGGCTAATCAATAAATAAAGATTGATTGATTGATTGACTACCTGTAGTTCTTTCTTTCAGTCATGGGTGTAGCTGAGATATCCATCTCTGAAATTATGACCTGCTGCATAATTATGCCAATCCCTGGTTTGGTTTTCTTTTCACTGCTGGGATTTGGTGATTCAAGTCTATCATCCTCAAGGCTGAAGGAATAGCAATCAGTAGCATTTATTACAGTAGTGGCCAAAAGTGTGGAAACCATTTGGGAAAAGTGTATTTTTGAGGTTTGATGGCTAATAATACCACTTTTTTGGGGAGTTTCAAGATAATCATATTCCACTGCTGGAATGGCCTGGGAATAGCCCAGACCTTAACCAAATTGAAAATCTATGGAGCCGACTAAAGAAACTTGTTAGTCAGAATCAACCCAGCAATAAAACCCAGTTAATAGAAGCAATCATTCAGTTCTTGATTTCACATTATAACAGCTGCAGAACTAAAAGACTTGGTTCACTTCATGGGAAGATGTTTTAAGGCTGTAATTCATGCTAAAGGTTATCCAACTAAGTATTAACTGACGTGATAATTTTTGCATATCTCATTTTTTCTAGGGTAATAATTTTTGTACATCTATTTTTTCTACGTGTTTCACTTTTCTTCTTTATACTGTAACTGCTATTCTAACAGCAAATCCTTCATAACAGTTATTGCATTACATTCTTGATTAAATTATCTTTCCATTGATACATAATTTTATGGTACTAAAAACTGATGTTATTAACTAGTTTTAGAAAATACACTTTTCCCAAAAGGTTTCCACAATTTTGGCCCCTACTGTATGTGTTTTTTGACCAGTGAAGATACTGAAGCGCTCAAGACAAAATCAGGGAGTGGTATGTAGGATTTTCCCACCATTATTCAGCTTCAGAACTTGTCAAGAGAGAAAATGTAAAGAAGGTATATTTTGTCAACTAATCTTTCGAGACTCCTGTGCGAGAAGGGTGAGGGGAGATTTTACAAAGAAAAGGCTTGTTTTGTCTCTTTGCATTGCAATAGTTTTACTCAGAAGTTTAGACAGGTTTAATCTGGAGGTTTGAAGAGTTCTTAACATGAGCAGCCCTGTTGCTTTTTGTTTGTTTGCTTTGATGATACGGTTGGTGTTAAGTGTTAACTTGATGGCTAATTATATTTCTCCTCTCAGCCAGAGACAAATTTTTAATTATAAAATTGCTATCTTTTAACATTTTGAACAGAACATTGGGGAAAATATTGCCTGGCTTAAACTATAAGAGAATAAGCATAATTTATGGCACAACAGAAGGCTATTGTCTTTTAGGTAACCAGTATGGGCAGATACGTCTTCCCAGAAAGGGTCTGGAGTTCCAAACAATTTTCGCCCAAGGATTGCAATTGGCACCCAAGGACCCATGTTATGGGTTCACTGCAGTGGTGGGTTTCAACTGGTGTTACCACTGGTTCGCTTCGTGCGCACACGTGCACATGTGCAGGGGGATGGGGGAGCATTGCATTATGGGTTTGGGTACACACGCACATGACCTCCACATGCTCCCCCCGCTTTTGTCATGCGACGGCAAAAAGGTTAGCCATCACTGCCCTAGATGGATGTGAGGCATGTGGGGAGAAAGGAACAAAATATGCATGGCAATGTCATGATGCAAACCCTGCAATTTATGTCCTTGTGTCAGATGTACATATATAAGGGGTTTAAATCACACTGCCATTGCCTGCATCGTGGTTAGTTGGGCAACTTGGGTGTCCTCCTGGATTTGCAGCTGTCCCTAGAAGACCATTTGACGGCTGTGGCCAGGGGAGCTTTTTATCAGGTCCGCCTGATTTATCAGTTGTGTCCCTTTCTGGACCAGGACTCCTTGTGCATGGTCACTCATACCCTCATCACTTCCCGTCTGGACTACTGTAACGCTCTCTACATGGGGCTCCCCTTGAAGAGCACCCGGAGGCTCCAGCTGGTCCAGAATGCAGCCGTGCAGGTGGTTATGGGAGCGACTCGATGCTCCCATGTAACACCCCTCCTGTGCGAGCTGCACTGGCTCCCAGTGGTCTTCCAGGTGCAATTCAAGGTGTTGGGTGCCACCTTTAAAGCGCTCCAAGGCTTAGGACCCAGGTATTTACGAGACCGTCTTCTGCCACCGATAGCCTCCCATCGACCAGTATGCTCCCACAGAGAGGGACTCCTCAGGGTGCCGTTGGTCAAGCAATGTCGACTGGCAACCCCCAGGGGGAGAGTCTTCTCTGTGGGGGCGCCTGCCCTCTGGAATGAGCTACCCCCGGAGATTCGTAGGATTCCCGACCTTCGCACCTTTTGTCGCACCCTCAAAATGCTATTGTTTCACCAAGCAGGACTGGCCTAAATGTTTTTTAATGGGTTTTTTTTAATGTTATTTTAGCTTTTCAGCCAAATTATTTAATATTTTTAATTTGTTTTTAACTTTTATATTGTGGGTTTTATTTCTGGCTGTACACCGCCCTGAGTCTATATAGCATCCACTTCCCATAGACTATGTAGCATCCAGAAACAAGCTATCGTACTGCAAAATGGACCCAGAACAGAGAACAGCTAAACATGGCTTGCTTTCAACTACTACTGCCACCTAAAGCATCTAAAATATACTGATACGTTGCTAGGGAAATGTGGTTTGGAATAGACACTGTTATTATGATATAAATACCTTTAAATGTGCTTTCTGCATTTCCGTCTGATCCAGGGGTGAAATGCTACCAATTTGGACCGGTTCGGCTGAACCAGTAATGATGGTGGCGGGTGGTTCGGAGAACCGGTAGCGAGGGCAGTGCGAGGCTCCGCCCACCCACCCAGTCATCGTTACTTCCTGGTTTTAACCAGAAAGTAACCTGCTTTTTACCCTCTGTGCATGTGCAGAAGGGTTTGTCTGTATGCGCATGTGATGTATGCGTACGCACAAGCGGAGCAAGCGCCCCCGTGCGGCGCATGCACTTCTGAACTGGTAGGGAAGGTAAGTAGATTTCACCCCTGGTCTGATCTCATTGTATATAGTTCCATCAACCAATCATGAGTTTTAAGAATGGTCCAGTCATATGTATTTCTAATTGAGGATAGCACTTTGTGCATCATGATGAGGTCTGGAGTGCACGAATCAATCAGTTTGTTGGTCTTTAAAGCACCACAAGGCTCTTTGCTGTGTTTGCTGCAATAGAATATCTGATCTATCGCTCTGCATTTTTTTCCTAGACAGCGTTCTCTCTCCTTCCTGGGGGCTTGTGCTGTAGAATGTCCCTGAATGAAGTAGCCAAGCAACAGTTGCCATAGCAGATTCCTTTTGTTTAATAAGTATGGGACAGAATCCTGCACTTAAGACATTCTCCCCAAACCCTTCACTGTACTTTCACATTTCCACTTGTCAGTGGCTTTTTGAATGTATTTATTTATTTATTTATTTATTCATTTATTCATTCATTCATTTATTTATTTATTTATTTATTTATTTATTTATTATTCGTATTTCTATGCCGCCCGCTCTCCGAGGACTCTGGGTGGCTTACAACAAA
>JANHZT010004218.1:33975-48263 GCA_032468215.1 Stegonotus admiraltiensis | reverse complement strand
CTATGGGAAACTGTGCCTCGGTTCACGACCAATTCGGTTCGCGACCAGAGTCAGTTCACGAATTAAGTTCATGAACCAAGGTACCACTGTAATTCCTTAGTTTCATTCTTTGTGCTTTCCATGGGATGATTAAGGCGATGTACAAAATTAAAGCAATAATTTAGTGACAGTTCGTCAAAATGAAATCAGGCAATCTATTTAGAACAGCTATATATACTACCTCTCTTTCTTCAAAGGTATTAACATAACCCTTTGTATTTTGGGGCTTTCCTGGTTATTCTTTAGATTAGAGCCCTGCAATAGAAGAGACTATGTAGTCAGAGTTGAACTGGGGGGTCCTTGATGCTCTGGGAGCTTGGTTGTTTTTGTGTAGCAATTTCATTACCCAACTAGGTTACATCATCAGTGCTCAGTCAGAGAGCACAAGGACACGGTAGTCTTGCTCTGAGGGAGGTGCTGCATGCATTTAATAGGATGCTAGAGTTTCTGAATTCTGTGCCATAGACATGGGTTACAGCATACACAGGTTGTTTCATTTGAACAACTGTTTGTGAGTCTCCCCTTTTCCCATTAGAAAAAGAGGTGAGAGCCATCACATTCATCACAAAGAAATGATCAACAGCAATATCCTGCATCTAAACAGAAACACAGCTTCCTAGCTTCTTACATTAATAAAACCATATAACACTTTGGAAAGGATTCTTTATTTGCTGAATGAAAGCATATTTCTATCAATAAATCATTCTGGCTTTTGTGGGGCACTGCAAAGGCCTTTTTAAATTAAGGGAAGCGTGGTTGGCCTGATCCTCCACTGCTGAATAAATAGGTTTTGTTTTGTTTTTTTGGTCTGTAAAGAGTATTTCAGATTCTCCCTACTACCATCCCACTCTTAAATAACAACACACTATAAATATTGAAGGTGGAATTTTCCATGTTCCATGAAAATGATTTGGTTAATGTGATTTTCCACCTGAAAATGGAAAGCAAAATAAAAAAACAAGAAACTAACTGCACAAAGGAGAAATCTGGCTTTATGTAATGGCAGGAAAGTGAATGTTGGTAGTACATAATCAATTTTTTCTCCTTTTAGTAATGCAACTGTTTGAGACTAAGTCTGTAGGTGGTTTCTGAAGGCTGTTTCAAACTGTGGACTTATTTATGCTGTCTTTGAGCATATTCCTTACTAAAGGGGACTTAACTCATAAGAAACTTGTATAGTATACTTCTGCAATTTAGATGTGTTGGCAATCAATTATTACAATTACACCTTAAGAAAAATATATTTGGAGCTCACATTCCTTTTTTGTCAATAATCTAAATTCATAAGGTGTAATTCCTTTCTTTATGATCTCAATTGATTATGATTTGTGAAAACCTTCAGATCACTTAGGTAATATTTGGCTTATCAGAAAACAGGAAGGTATCAATTTTAAGAACTAATATTGCTGTGAGAAAAAGGATTGTTCAAAATATATCAGGATGTGAACTGTTCTTTTCGTAATATATTTGAACCCAATTAGAATCTTTAATCAGGATTTAACAATATCGTTTCAAAACAAAGGACTTCACACCCCTCCCTTAAGTCTCTTTCTCTAATAAACTTTACTTCAATCAATTTTATTACAGCAAATGGTATACTAGAGCGCTGAGTAGTATAATTTTCCTAAGGCATTTGATACTCTTAGTATTCTGATCAGGGGCTGGATGAATCTGTTTTCTGAGCACAAATTCATTCAATCTTCTTCCTCATAAATTTTTAGTCTTTAAATTATCTGCGTGAAAATTCATATCCCATTTTATATGCATTTTCCTTAATGTAAACAATTTTGTATCAAACTTCCTGAGCATCTGCATTTATGTATGCATTGTTTGATCAGAAACTGCATCATAAAATTTGTAAAAATATGAAAATTAAAGGAGAATAGCATCCGGGTTTGTGAATTATTTTGTAGGGTAAATTAGATTAGTTCAAATAATATGAACTCAAAATATATACTGTTTATTTACTTTCTTTTGACATTCTTATATTTTTGCGTGAATAACATAACAGCTACCAGGCGGCCTTTGTTACCCCTGCAAAAATTGAAATAATCTTAAATTATTATATTTCATATTTTTCATTGCTGTCTCACTCTTTTCTGTAAGAGTGCAAAAATTTGCTTTGACTTTTGGAATTTGGTCAAAGGAATTAGAAAGATTGATTCCATTTTACCTCAGACATTTTCTGTGACAACCTGTACCCGTTCTTTAACATCTTGTTTTAGCAGACTGGTGTTGAATATTTTTCTTTGTCTTGATAAATGTGAAACTCAAACGCTTCAAAAGGCATTATTTGCAATTTTGGTTCAGCTGTAGAAAGTAAACAAGAGGAAATGAGTGAGGGTTTTTTTTTTCAGGATGTTGATATGGAAAACATTGGTCAAGCCATGCTATATTTAAACATCTGCCATTGTTACACATTAAATATTGATCCCTCTTCACCCTGGTAATCATCTGGTTGTGCTGCATATCCCAAAGTAAAAGGAAATAAGGACCTCTCCCTTCCTTGACACAATGGAAAATGAAGAGGAAGGTATATCAAGAGAAAGGATACAATTTATTTGTAAGATTACAAGCAAATAGTTTTTCAGGCCCACTACACAGAACATGCCTCCAACTCATGGCCTTGTCCCTTAATAGCAAGGGACGGACTGTATAAATGGGCAAAAATAGAGGATTGGCATGCCAGGAGCCTGTCCCCATACATGTTAAATTTGCTTTTTTGTTGTTTTTTGCGGGAGAGAATTTTAGGGGTTGAGAAACTGACATAGTGAAACAGTTACTGACTAGTAAATAAGGATCTGTTAACTAATAGATCTTCTTATTGGTTGTCGGTTGCTAATTCTAAGTAACTACTGTAGAACCATAGGGAAGAAATGACTGTAGGATTCCAGTAACTAAAATGATGGGAACTGAAATTTTGTTTTGTTTAGATTCTGAAATCAGAAAATTTGGACGATGGAAAGGCTGGTCTTTGAAAACACTTCATATTTCATACTTGAAAACCAAATACTTCACCACTTCAATGGAAGAGTCTTTTTATATTCTCTGTTTTATTTTGTTTTGTTTCCTCATGTTTAATCTTTGTTTTGTGAGATGTCATCTTTAGTTTAAGGTCATATTCTTTTCTGGTAAAAGCTATCCACTGCCTGAGGCAAAGAGGGAAAGGAAACCTTATAATGGTTGTTGGAAGTGGGGGTTAGATTCCCATAGGATGGAAGCAGCATGCTCATTTTCTCAGAATTAAGTTTGATTTTGTTCATGTTTTGTTGTTTTTCAACTACATTTATTCCATTCTGTCTTCATATCAGATTGCAAATTATTTTCTTAAGCCTACATGACAGTTAATATGCATTTTCATATGCATATCTCTTATTAGATCCTATTAGATTCTCATTTTTAAATGTGATTTGTCCTGAATATTATGCATACCCTACATAGGAATCAGAGCAATATTCAACATCAATGTGTACCTGCCTACCACTTAATATTTCTAGATATTCTTTTTGACTAGACTTTCCCAATCTAGGAATTCTCTATTTTATGCAGATTCAATCACAAAAGTGCTCAACAACACCAATCTTAAGAGATGAAATTCATAGCTCTGGAGAGCCCCTAGATTCAGAAAGGTTATGATAGTACATTGGATTAAATTATCTTCAGCTAGTTGATCTCCTCTTTTTTCTGGCTAAAAGAAATGTATATTTGCTGCAAAAGCAAAACAGCTCTGATTTAACAATTGGTGCTTCTATGTTCCCACATGGCAGACCAAAACTTATTTCCTGGTTTCTTCCATACAAACATTTTGGCAAAAACCTTAGTAAAATCTGGAATCATTTGAATCATCAAATTCAATCTTATCAAAGTTTCCGGTAATATTGAATTTTCATGACCGAAGTGTCTAAGACTTTCCAGAAATGTACATTAGGGCAGACCTTATTTTAAAAATGTTACCTATGCTTTTTCCTCTTTCCCTCCTTTTAACCTGTTTAATGATTTTTTTAAAAAATCATCTTGACTCATGGAGGCTTATTAAAATCTCAAAAGGTTACATATGAACACTATTTCTTAGCTAACTAATTGGCTTACTAAATCTGTTGCTTCAAACTAGCTTTTTTCTTTCTAGGTCAACACAGAATATTTTCTTTTATTAAAGAAATTGTCTGTTTTTAACAGTGTTTGGTTGGTAGGCATGGGTGCCCACAGGGCAAGTAACCAGGAGATGTCACATACAGCATGATATAATCATGAAAATATAAGTATTTTGCCTCATGTCATTTCTGCAGTGACATCAAGATATGTATAATATCATTATTGCCCTTAGCAGACACCTATGTCAGCCAGTAGAAATATTATGGAATAGTAGCTACTAAACTAACCAAGACATTTTCACAATTTCCCGGTTTATATGGCTGAAATGATCAGCCTCTAACTTTAAAAAGACTCAAGCAGTAAAGGATTATCATGAAACAAATGCTGTTCAGCCTTCAGTATTTCAGATAAATCTCTCTTCTTTTTGTAGGTGAACATTTTGAGTTTCTGCAGAATAAGTTGAAATCTAGTTATCAGATATCAAAATGTTTTTTATCCAGCTAGCTGAAGCTTGTAGTACTTGTAGTACTTGTTCGGTTACTTGTAGTAACCAAAGGCAATGCTGATTGATAGAATTCCCATGCAAAAGCAGTGACAAGAGGCAGTAATGCTTGTTTATGCAGGAATTAGGCAGTTCTGTAGGTATTGCCTGAATGTTGTGATGTGACAAAAATCTTAATTGTGCATTCCAGGAAAACAAACACATATCATTGCTGTAAATTTCTTGGTTGATTAAAGTGATATACTAAAGGCCAAGAGAGGTGTGCTTGTGTGTGTGTTCATGTGTGTGCTGGCATATGTCTTACATTTGTATTGCTGGAAAAAAGTGTCAGCATTTGTGGTATCGGAATTTTGTTGACTACATTGTGTAGTTCCTTTGTGCCTTGAGCTTGTTTACAATTTAAAGTAATGTTTTGGAGATCTTATATAAGAGGGGAAAAGAGAAGACAAAAATAAGCACATTAAAGGTATTGCTCGTTTAAAAATGTTATATAATTAGATTATCTTGAAATTATATTCTGGAATGGTAAGAGGAAGCCCTGAAAAAGTTGAGGAATACCAGCAGTAATTGGTTCAAGGCAAGCCAGTTGAAAAGGCCATTCAGAACCTTCAAAGACTTGGTATGGAAGACTAGTGTCCCTACATCCATTGTTTGTGGACATGCTGGACTGTGTCAACTTGAGAGTATAAGATTTATGATTATGGATCCTGTTCTATCACACAAATCACCAGAAATGTTCCACCACCATCCTTCTGATTGATCTGCAAATTTCCTTCAGACATCTTTCTATATAGAAATTTTCTGTAAAGGGTTTTTTATAGTATAAATTTATATTATATATAAAAATATCATATAAACTATAAATGAAAATAGTGGGAAAATGGATTCGACCGGAAGTGTTGCAGTGAGACAGTTAGGGATTAGCGGGTTCTGACGAGCCTCACAAAATCCTGGGCTGATGAACCGGTGCAGAGGGGTCTTTGGACCGGACCTGTCCTGTAGGGACAGGGAAGAAGGAGAGGCACCTCGTAAGACCAAGAGGAACAGGCAAGTTCCTTGGAGGTCAGAGGAAACTCTCCCTGACTCTGCAGCGGGGGTCAGTGGCCATTATGACTGCTAACTAAGCTGGGGCAACCAGATCAAGCACTGTGCAGGAGTGGAGAAGTGAGCAGAACATCGATGTTGGGTGACTGACAGCTAAATCAAGGGCAGAAGAGAGAGAGAGAGAAAGGACTATTTTAAAAGTCCTAGCGGTTGAACAGCAGCTAATAGGAGTGGAGAAAGGATGGAAGAAGAAGGGTAAAGCAGAAGCTATAAAGTGGGAAAAAAAACCCGATTAGAAAATTGTGTGTTGGATTCAAATATTTGTAGAGCCTTAAAAAAAATTAGAAGAATTGACAATCCGAAAGATTTTTCTCTAATTAGTGAACTTTAAAAGAAGTTTAAAGAGGGAAGAAATGCCTGCAGTAGAAAGGATTGGTTAAAGACTTTAATTTGAAACTGAATTGGAAAGTAAAGTTGGAATTTGGACTGTGTAAATTTGGACTGAGTTTTTAAACTGATTCACTTATAAAAGTGAAAAGGAAGAAGAAGGAAAATTAAATAAGCAAAGACTGTTTAATGTGGATTGCAAACAAAATGGATACTCTTCTAGGTTGCTGACTACAATTGTGGATTATAGTGAGTCATTTTCAGACAAAAAAAAGGAACATTACAATGCTCTGAAAGAGACAGCTGTGAATCTTTAAGGAGGTTTGTTTGTCTGTAAGTGTGACTTTGACAATTAAAGAATGAGGATTACAATGCAATTCAAAACTGGAATAATATTAACTGAAAAAATACAAAATGGAGGAAATGATGAAAATGATGTACTTATCATTGAAGATGGAAATAAGGGAAATGTCTATAATACTACATAGAAAACTGAAAAACGCTATTATTCCATCAAGCAGGGCTGGCCTAAATATTATTTTAATGGGTTATTGTTTTTAGTTTTATCGGCCAATTATTTAATGCTTTTAAAATGTTTTTATCTTTTTTATGTGATGGGGTTTTATCTTGGCTGTACACTGCCCTGAGTCCTTCGGGAGAAGAGCAGTATAGAAATCTGAAAAATAAATAAATAAAATAAATAAATAAATGAAACCTGATGATCAAAAAATGACTTAGAATTTATTCAGATTGACAAGGAAATAATCATTGAGAAGCAAGAAAAAGAGACTGATAATAAAGAAGAACACAAAGACAAAGAGACTGACTATGGAAACCTAAATGATTATGGGGCTAGTAATAATAAAAAGGAGAATATCAGAGATTATATTAAGATTAATAACAGAAGAAACAGAAAAGGGGGAGAGAAGCAAAGAAAAAGAGGGTGGAATAAAAAGAATACCAAAGATTTAAATGATTATGCTGGGAAAATAAGAAAAAGGGAAAAGGGATGGAAAATAAGGAGAAATGCAGGGCAAAACAGAAGAGTTTATGAGACTTTAAAAGACAAAATGATTACACTGGGATTAACAGTGGAAGATAAGAAAAAGGGAGGAGACAGTTCAGGAATTTAAAGCACAAAATAAAAGAAAGGGAAAGAAAAAGAAAAAAATACAAAAATGGAAAGGGAGAATTGTGATATTAACTAAACAATTTAACATATGTATATATGATGAATGTTATAATTGGGATAGTCTCAAATAATCAGGGAAATGGTAATAATTGGAATATTTTTAATTATATATTTAGAATTGAACAAAAAAGAAAAGAAAGTTGAAATGATATGAGACAATGAACTAAGTAGAAAAGAATATATATTTATTTGGTTTCTATAAAGTTGTTGAATTGGGAATAGAGAGAATTTAAGGAAATGGTTGGGAACTGCATTATGGTGTATTATTTGAATTAAGATTTTTACTTAATTGACTTTCTATTGAACACTCTTAATTAATTAGGGAAACTATAACAAAAACCTGCAATAATTGTATTATTTGGAATATTAGATAAATAAACTGGAGATGATATTATGTTGTGTGAATGCAAATTTAGGGGTTCAAATTTTAAGGAAGAAAAAGAAAAATTGAATTATATTAGGAATAGAAGTTAAGAAGAAGGGCAAAATTGTATGGAAGTTTAAAAATTGTAATAGGATTTAGAAATATGAATAAGTTTAACATATAAGACTATAATAGTTGTTATAGTGGGGATAAGATTTAGATTTAATTGGTTTTTATTAATATGTTGAATGATGTAGAAATGTGAAATAATGGTATTATTTGGCATATTTGATAAATAATTGGAGATGGTATTATGTTGTGTCAATGCAAATTAAGGGGATAAAATTTTAGGGAGGAAAAAGAAAAAATTGAATTAAGTTAAGAGGAAGGGTAACATCAGATTTTTAAAAATTAGAGAGAAATAAATGTTATGCCAAAAATTGAATGTACAAAATTGTGTTAAAGATGAACAAAAATTTGTACAAATTTATGACCAGGTCAATATTCTGTCTAGAAAAGATGTATTGTATATTTGTCTGTCTGTTTAAAAATAAAAAAATAAAAACTTTACAAAAAAAAATAGTGGGAAAATGGGAAAGAGGGCAAGAAAGAAGAGTAAGATGAAGGAAAATAGAAAAAAAAACATTAACTCTTTTCAGTGAAGAGTGAACATAATAATACAGCCTCAACTTTTTACTTTACTTAGTCAAGATATCTTAGCCATTTCTATAACAACCCCCACCCCACTTGTCTAATAAGTAAATCCCAAAATCAAAGTTTCATATTTTTCTATCTCAAGCACAAAATCCAGAAGCGGTTTCCAGTTAGAAACAAAGTTAGATTATTCTTTTTTCTGATTAAAGCAGTTTATATTGCCATCTCCGCTAGTTCCATCAGTTTCTCCAAGCATTTTCTATTGTGGAAAATAATTTTTTTTCAAGTTCTTTGTCCAGTAAACCTAGAAGAAAAGTGTCTGGTTTAATTTGCATATTTGTTTTCTTCTGTATCAAAACATGAATCTTATCTCAGGATGTCTTTGCTTTGTCAGAAGTCTACCAAAGATGGTAGAAAGTTCCTTCCTTAGGTTTACATTTCCAACATATATTTGAAGTACCTTTATACGTCTTACACAGCAAAGGAATTGAGAAGTTTGGGAATTCATACATTCTGCAAGAAAATTGCTATATTTTTCTTTTTCCTTAGAGCCTTTGTGTATAAGATTTGAATGCAGAGACTAGTTCAAGTGATTGAAAATATTCTTATTCCACTTTCATCAAGAAGAGTCAAAATAGTTTGTAAGTAACTGGTATACATGTCAATAATAATAATAATAAAAAACCAACCCACTTACTTTCTTGGCCAGATGGCTTTCAGTCTAAGTGCATGCTAGGAAAACTGTTGTTCTAGTAGTAAAAGTATCTATCAGTGGAAACTGAATTACAACTCTTCAGCCTGGTGATATGCAGTCATTCAAAACCCAAGTGGAAAAGGTGCTTCAGAGAGATCATTGGTGAATGTATAGCACTGACTGCAGTTCCTTAAACAAGCTATACCTTGTCCTGGGTTTGCCCCATAGCTATGCAGCCCCAAGAAACAATGTACAATTCAAGCAACCTTAAGTTCATTAATGTTTTAAGAAATTATATTGATATGTACTTTCTTCTCTTTTAAAGGTTTAAGTTACCTTAACCATCTTTGTGCTAATATCTATATTTTGTAATATATTGTTCACATTTGATGAGAGTGTGTGGTGGTCTAGTGGTAAAGTTGCTTGCCTGGCACTTGGAAGGTTGAGAGTTCAATCCTAAGTAGTGGCAGATGTTTCTCTCATAGGACGCAAAGAAAAACATATCTGCTGCATACTCCACATAGGCATCAGGAAGGGCATCCAGCCAGTAAACACTCAGCTCCATCCAGTCACCCCAACTCTACCCTGAATTAAGGCATTGCAGAGTCATAAAAAGGGAGTTTATTCACTGTAATATAGAATGCCATAAAATGATTACTTGAAAAAAAAAATATAACCTTTAAAAGGATGCATTTGTATTAAGGATTCCATCTTTTCCTGGGATAGCACAATCAAGTATCCATCCCCCCTAAGCCTTTTTGTGTTGTGAATTTGAATAGTGGCATATTACTATCTCAAATTCTAATAAAAGCTTTATCGTATTAATATTCATATTTGGTACATGTGTGTGTATTTAACTATCTAGATGATAATCATCTGCTGTGGCTATGATTAGCTTCTTCCTTTGCTGTTTATGTATTTATGAAATGTATGAGTTGCTCTATAAAAAATGTTCATATTATGAAAAATCCACTGAAATAAAAGTATAATAATATGCTAATAGTTGAAATGAACAAGTAAGCAACAGAGTCTAAATCAAGGATCCTACCAAGAGAAGCTAAGCCAATGAGCTATAGTTACTTAAAAGTAGTATAATTAAATGACTTGTTTTTCATTGTTTTATGTGTTTTTTTTAAATGAAAAAGTGGTGTATAAATGTTAGAAAACAATGCCTAGCAGTTGTAGCAATAAATCAGCTTTGAAATGCTGCTAAAAGTACATTGTACAGTTCACTTGTGATGTGAGATTGTTGCCTTTGGAAAGGATGGAAAGCAGGGAAGCCAAGTCATTTGAATCTCTGCCATTATTTGTAGGAGCCAAATAGTTTTGTACAGAAAGCATGGCTTAGTTTCCATCCATAAAACTCTTATCTTTGGATTCATTCATGGAAAAAGCCATTTGTAAGGATGTTGCTGCTCTCTTTGAAGCCAAGGCTGAATCGTTGCAATTTCTCTTGAGCGGGTGGCTATAGGGTGGAACATCAAGGCCCTCGTGCCATGGGGGATTCAGTCAGGCCTCAGATCAAATCAAAACATCCCGTAATTCAGCAAGTGAAGGTTTTTCCTGTCCTTGAATGTTCCATGGTGGACAAAGAAGCAACTGCTGGATTTAATAAAACTGTAAAACGTACTGAATCCCTCTAGCGGATAACAAGTGACAGACATAACTACATTCTTTGGTTATTGAAAATGTTGAATTGTAAGTAAAACATTTTTCCCTAAAAGAAGAATACCTCTTTAAGGGACTACCTCTTTTGGCTGCAACAAAGCAACCTAGGTAGCATTGTCACATCCTTTAAATTTCTGCTTTAGATAGAACCTAGATCGGGTGTCAGCAACCTGTGGCTCCGGAGCTGCACATGTCTCTTTCATCCCTGCTGTGGCTCCCTATCGGCTGAATCCACCACTGGCTGGCCCCGCTCCTTAGCCTCCCCTCCCAGTCACTCCTCCCCTGGCCTGAGAAGGTAAGGGTGAGGGTGGGGGATGGAGACTCGCTTCATATTCCAGAGCGGGAGTAAAGTGCCCCGTACTTGCTGACTATATATAATCAGATGCCACTGACTCCTTTTTATGATTTTCAGATAGATAGATAGATAGATAGATAGATAGATAGACAGACAGACAGACAGACAGACAGACAGACAGACACAGACACAGACACAGACACAGACACAGACACAGACACAGACACAGACACAGACACAGACACAGACACAGACAGATGAGAGAGACAGATACACAGAGAGATTACCTGTTTCCCACAGAAAAGAAAACACTGGGAGCAACAAAACCTTGGTAGGCATGGCTGGGGGGATCATGTGACTGGGCGGGAGTGAGTGATGTCGAGTTGGCCATGCCCACCCAGGTTTTATGGCTTCCAGTGTATTCTTTTCTGTGGGAAACAGGTCCAAATGGCTCTTTGAGTATTTAAAGTTGCAGACCCCTGACCTAGATGAATGTTTCCGAAAAAATGCATATTATTAAGTGTGCCCAGTAGTTTTTCTGAAAAAAAACCCTGCTTCTCCTTTGGATGGAGAAATGAAAAGTAATGAGAAACTCCTATATTCAATCTTCCCAGCCCACCAATAGGAGTAGAATGAATCATCCTAAGCAGATCTTCAGAATGATAAAATTTTTGACCAAAGCAGATATCTGTATTGGAAGTCTTTGTGGGCATTTCTTAATGCATGGTTACAAGACCAGTCAGAATTACGTAATCATTGCTTACTTGGAATGGGTCTGTAGGAAGAATTACAAGGGAAAATCAGAGCTGAAGGAGAGAAAGGAATACCTATGGAATCTTTGGGTCCCATTGACCACTAGATGGCAACAAAAAAATTAATATAGTAATTTTTTAATACACTTTCTCTTTCCTGTCATCCAGTGGGCATCCAGATTGTTCCAACCAGTTGACCAAATTCTTATAAGTTTTGGTTTGGGTATTTCTTTTCTCCATATATAGGTTTATGAAAACAGTTGTCTGGTACATCTAAACCAATCAGTGTATTTTGAAACAGAACGGTCAAATGTAATTTTTTGTGATTGAAAAATATATAAATGCTAAATGTCCAATATTGGCTATCTTCCCCCCACAAAATGGCCACTGTGGTAACCCTCCACTATCTATTACACTCCAGGGATACTTTTTTCCACCTTACTTTTATCACTTTTCTGGCAAACAGCTCACTTCCAAAAAAGCATTAGGAAATAGGTAGAAAGAAAGAAAGAGAGAGAGAGAGAGAGAGAGAGAGAGAGAGAGAGAGAGATGAACAACAGATTTGTGATTATTCTCATTTTACCTAGTGATAAAAAAAATAAGACCTAGGCAGTAGCATAACTGAAGCAGATAGTAGACAATGAACTTTTTATAAACTTCTTAACTAATCCTAAATGCCAATTTCTTACTCATTCATCATTCTTATATTGTTATATCTTTATAAAGCAGCCTGAAGGAAATGTGAGGCAAGAGGGAGACTATAAGCTCATGCGTAAGTTCTCTGTGGCAACTGCAAATCAGGCTGCTTTTATCCTATGGCACTTTGTGGCTTGCCATTATTATTTTTTTCTCTTTACTAGTTGTACATGCTGTAAAATGCCCTGGAGGTCATCTCATGTCTTAAGGGCATGAGGTATAAATCACCTCTTTCATTTTCTAATTCCTTCACTTCATTCTACAAATCATTTGATTTCGTTCGTTTTGCTGCCATTCTGCATATAACATAGCCATTCACCTTCTTTGCTTTCTAAGAATGCCTCAAAGTCCTATGTAGGACCTGGAAATGTTTTTCCAAATAAAGAGGACTATTAGAGATTTGTGTGTTGCTGAGAAACTGCTGGGTTATTATAAGGTAATCATTAATTTTTAATTTTAAAATCTAAAGTTAGGTGGGGAAGGGCTCTGGGTGCTCACCAAAAAAGGCCCCTATTGTGGAGTGATACAGTATTAGACACTGCAAGCTCTTGTGGGAAATTTCATTGGTAGCTTCGGATTGGCTTTAAATTCACTGAAGAAAGAACAGCATTTGGTTGTGAAATAAGCACTATACAGTATATTTCTTCACAGACATAGATAATATTGCTGGGCAAGAATATCATCACCCAACTCCTAGGAATTTAAATAAATACCACAGTTTAAAGAAATCATACTTTTCTTACTTACTTAAGATTAAAGAAATCTTACTTTTTTCATCTTAGAATTCATTCCCGCTGAGTTTAGATGAGCTAGACATTACAATATCTGGCTCAAGGAATGTAGGTAGCCATACTTAGATTCCACTGTGAGTAGCCCTTCCTTTTTAAAAATAGCAAAATCTCCTTATCTGCTGCAGCTCATATCCTTCTACAAGACCAAAGACAACCAGAAATAACAGCATACAGTAGCAGTGTGAAAATGAAAGTTTTATGACATGGGAATTACTGCAGAAAAATTAAAACCAGCCAACCATGTATGCTTCCAAGCTCTAGCACTTATAACTTTTTATAGATATTCTTTATAGTCTCTGCACACTACGTGAGGCCAAGTTTGAAACTTATTCATATTTCCCTCTATTAAAATGAAAGGGTTTTATCTCAGTATAGAATGTTGTAACAGAATAATAGGAAAAGGAGAGAAAAACAAACATGTAGTTGCTTACTAGATGTGTGAATGCATTAAGTATAGTGTATCTTGACTTGACCAAAGCATTTGGCAGAGTACACCATGACATGCAATTAACAAGCTAACTATGATTGGGCTAAGTAGCATGACAAAAAGTAATTTACACAGCTGATTTTTAAATCATACTTCTAGTGCTTAACCCTAACCCTAACCCTAACCCTTTCTCCTTTCTTCCCTCCTTCCATTCTTCTTTACCCTTTCTTCCTCCCTTCCTCCCTGTATATATGTACACCAGAGATGCTACATGGGTTGGGAAGGTGTCACAGATTTTAGACACATTTTGTAAACTATCCCATTTGAGGTATCTTGCTTCAAAAACTGTTGCCCTATGATGCACTGTTTGCCCAGTCATGACAATGACTATTTTTGTAGTCTATAGATGCTGAACTTCATAACAGCAGGTGGAGGTTGTGGATTTGTATATCTGTCATAAAATAGGTTTGCTGATGGATTACATGGCCTTTTGCAATGGCATTTCTTGTTGACCTACTCTGAATTTCTTAGCCTTTATAAATATTTAGTAATTTGCATATGTGGGAGAGAATGAAATAGCAATGTGACACATGTATGGTTTTTTTTTTTTATTTATTTATATGCCGCCCTTCTCCGGAGACTCAGGGCGGCTTACAATTTGTTAAGCAATAGCCTTCATACTTCTGTATAT
>JANHZT010004217.1:85204-103726 GCA_032468215.1 Stegonotus admiraltiensis | reverse complement strand
CTCTGATGATCCCAGCTGAGTTGCCTGATCGTCAGAGGCTTTTTTTTTCTTTTAAAAACATTTTTTCTACAACCTCTTCGGCTTAAGAGGTTGTAAAAAAATGCTTTTAAAAGCCTCTGATGATCCTAGCTGAGCCACACGATCATCAGAAGCTTTTTTTTTACTTTTAAAAGCATTTTTTTGGCAAAAGAGGTTGTAGAAAAAATGCTTTTAAAAATTAAAAAAAAGCCTCTGATGATTGCGCATCTCAGCTGGGCATGGGGGGGCAGGGATTTTTGCTACTGGTTCTCCAAACCACCCGCTGACATAGCTACCGGATTGGGCGATCCGGTCCGAACCGGGAGCATTTCACCCCTGGGTAAGGGTCTCCAGCACTAAAAAAGTAGGACCTATAGCACTTATTTCAATCATAAATTTTATTTATAATTCAAAATATATATTTGTTTATTCTCAGGGGCATTTTATCTCTTGGCAATATTTAGGGTGAGCTCAGCAGACAAATCACGAAATCCTTTGAACTTTAGAATAATTATTGCTTTAGCATCTGTAGTGCTAATTCCAACTCACTGAAATACATTTTACATGTGTAGGATAATCCACACTGAATCTCATTAAGAGCTTGGGTCTTTCGTTCCAATTTATGCTATACATGTGGAAAGATAATGACGTTGGGCATCATGACATGTGTTGAAATATTATCAATGAATTCTGTGTGCATGCCAGACTTACTTTTTGTGGAGTCTCCCAGAAAGCCAGAGTAACATAGAATAGTGCATGCCTCTCATCCCTGAGTTTCTGGAGATCACATAAAAACTGAATGCTATTGCCTAGTTTGTATAAATAGCAACTGGATTACCAATTCTTCTTTGGTTGACCACTTCAAGAATTAAATGAACATTGTGAATATATGCAACCATCTCTGTATTTTAAAAAAATCCTCTTGCACATAAAAAGCATGGGAAAGTTTTCCACCGTGTCCTCTCTCTTATACAGTGGTGGGATTCAGTCGGTTCGGACCAGTTCGGGTGTACCGGTAGCTCCAGTGATCAGCTGAGAGCGAACCGGTTCACTCTGATGAACAGGTGGGCCCACCCACCCGCCCCTGTGTGTTTTACTTACCTTTATCCTGTCAGTTGATTTGCGTGGCAGAGCGGATTGCTGTGCCTCAGCTGTGTTCGTCCCCAGAAGTAACGTGGAAGTTTACTTTTGTCAAAACTGTGCACGCAAAGCGTGTGATCACCAAACCGGTTGTTAAAACAGCAGGATCCCATCACTGCTCTTACATGATAGCTTTGAGAGTGAAGGGCTTTTGGCCATATGCCAAAAGAGAAAGCATTTGGCCATATGACTCTTCTCAAGAACTGTGAGGTGATTTACTCAAGAATTGTTTTAATCTGTTGCATGCTTGCTTTTGACTGGACCCAGCTTGCAAACTCACCTTGCAGCAAAGTTTTACATGTTTATATATAATTTCAATTTTTGTGGTTTCTCTTCAAACGGGGTAGTGGGTAGTTGCTGAGGTTTACCACATGTGATATAGCCCTTGTCTGAGTGCCGTGAGCTTGCTTGGAAATTTGGCAGCTTGGCCTTCCCCAAGCTAAATGAATAATGACATGAAGAAACATCCTCACACACAAAGGCCTCAAATTCAGAGATAGCCTTTGGGGATAGACCTGTGTTATAGTGTCCTGGCCATCTTGCTTTCTAAAAGCCGGCTTGTTTTTGAGTGAGGCCTTGGGGAGAACAGCCATGATTTCAACTGATTAATTTCTACACTGCACTGCCTCTTTCCCTGCAGCTGCTGAAAGATGCAAGCAAGACTTTCCTCCTTCTTCAGTGACACAGTTTCCTGTGTCAGATGGTTTTGCTAAGCAGTGATGGCAGTTACTGACCCCCTCCCGTTCCCCAGGCTTTTGCTCGCAAGGGGTCAGGATGTATGTGGCTTAGGTTGAGGAAATATAAGTGCTTGACAAGGGCTTGGTGAGAGGCAGTAGGAGCACACAGTGCAGGATATGTTGCTGTCATTTCTCATAAGTTGCTGGCTGGGGGCAGAATGCGGCCAAGCGCAGAAATGTCATCCGCTGACACAACTAGGTCTGCTTTCCTTCTTGGGTTTGCCCAGACCGAGTTTACAAGAAAAACATCAACCTGGAAACTCTGCAAAGATTTTATTATAGAAAAACATCCTTTGCCCAATAAAAATACAGGGAGGTTAACCAGACTAATGGGTGTATGGGAGCAAGAGGGAAGATCTGTAGTTAGGACCATAATGTGTGGGGAAATTATTTTTTTTTCATAAATTTGGTACAAGGTAGGAGAAATTGAAAGTTCTGCCTTTTATAACATCTGTTTGTTTCTTTGAACCTGGGGAGAGGTACACAGAGCCAATCCTGGCTAACCGTGAAACAAACCAAGATCTGGTTAGTGTTTGAACAGGACAGCCCCAGATGATTCCAGGACTGTAGTCTAGAACAGCATTTCTCAACTTTAGCAATTTTAAGATGGATGGACTTTAACTTCCTGAATTCCCCAACCAAAATGCTTGAACTGAAATCTTAAAGATGCCAAGGTTGAGAATGACTGGCCTAGACCAAAAAGTTAAAAAAAAATATTTGAAGAGGTACTGGCAAGCCTCTTCTGCATTATTTCTAAGGAAACTTAAAGGGGATGTCCAGGAAGTCACCAGGATGTCAAGCCTGGCTTGAGGGAGTCTTTATTGTTAACCTTTTTGCAGTGTAACAAATGGTGGTGTTGGTTACTTGTTCAGAGTTCTTTCTTTGCATGAACTTTGAAACACCTGTCAGTCAGTAAACCAAGTAAGGGTAGGAGTACCGGAAGTGTCTGTGACAGTCTGCAATGATTCCAGGGACTCCAAAATTTTCCTCCATATTATCTATTTACTGCTTTTATAACCTGCTCTCCCTGCTTCATAATCTTATTTCTTCCCTTTGCATTTCTTGTTTCTTCCTTGCTCTATTCCTTCAACTCCCTGCTGTGTTCTTACTTTCTCTGCTTGCTCCATATCATACCTCAAGCTGTTTGCTCCTTACGCTCTCTAGTGTGCTTTTGGCCACTCTCCTTGACCTTTCCCATTACACTCACCTCACCCTCTGCCCAAAGGGGCACCTGGGCAAGGCTCATCACCGCTTTCTCAGTTCTCCTGGTCAGTTTGCCTCCATGCTACTCTCCTGGCCACATTGGCTCTTGGTCATTAATGTCTTATATCGGGGCTGTTACATTTAAAGGTTTCTGGGCATATGTATTCATTTTCTGTTCTGTTCTGTTTTCTGTTCTGTTCTGTACATTAAATTTTTTAACATGCCCCCCCACCCAAAAAAACCCTCCCACCTCACAGGCCTGTAAAAAAACAAGCATGGCTTCCAATCCACAAAATTATGCACCATTAAAATAAGGGCTTTGTCATGCTTATATGCCCTGTTCTTGAAAACAAGCTTTGGACTGCCTCATTGTTACCTGCTTGTTCCATTCATCCATGATTGTCAGGAGATTAATTAACAGTATATGAAACAGCAGAATAAATGAGTTCTTGATTGCTGATGAAAGATGCAATCTGTCTTCACTTTCCCTATGCAGATGACCTTATGGTGAAGCAACATTGCCCCCCCCTCCCCTGCATTTTCCATTAAGGAGATACTCACTTAAAGGCCTAAGTAGCAATTCCCTTGAAAAACAAATGTCTTTAGGATTGTAATACTGACACCTACCAATCTGTCACCTTCTGAGAAGAAAAGAATCCTTATATGGTTCCTCCTCTCCTCATCTTAAAAGCTGGTTCAGGGAACAGAGGTCAACCATGTTGATCTAGTTGCTTTGCAGGAAGTATGACAATGAATAATGTTGCTAAAGTAGGTAGATCTGGAAGAGAGTCAGAAAGAGAGTTCTAGGCTGGCTATTTGCATATTATTGGTAAAGAGGAAACTATCATCAAAAATGCAAGGCAAACAGATGTAGATTTGTATAAAGTTTGCATAGGTAAAGGTAAAGGTTCCCCTCACACATATGTGCTAGTAGTTCCCGACTCTAGGGGGAATGACTCTGTGCTCATCTCCATTTCAAAGCCAAAGAGCCGGTGCTGTCCGAAGATGTCTCTGTGGTCATGTGGCCGGCATGACTAAACTCCAAAGGCACACAAAATGCTGTTACCTTCCCACCAAAGGTGGTCCCTATTTTTCTACTTGCATTTTTACGTGCTTTCGAACTGCTAGGTTGGCAGAAGCTGGGACAAGTAACGGGAGCTCACCCTGTTACGCGGCACTAGGGATTCGAACCACTGAACTGCCGGCCTTTCGATTGACAAGCTCAGCGTCTTAGCCACCAAGCCACCATGTCCCTTCAAAGTTTGCATATGCTTGTCTGAATGTAATAGAAATTCATTAGAAATAAAATATATCTCACCATCTTCATGAGCACTACAGATAGTCCTCATCTTACAGCCATTCTTTTAGCAACTGTTTAGAGCAGGGTGTCAAACTCGCGTTGTCATGATGATGTCACATGATGTATTGTGACTTCCCCCCCTTCGCTAACCTGGTTGTTGGCGTGGCCAGCACGTGACACATCTGGCTGGTGGGCCGTGAGTTTGATAGTCCTGGTTGAGAGTTACAGTGGCCCTGGAAAAAGTGATTTAAGACAGGTTCTTGCACTTATGACTGTTGCAGCATTCCCACAGCCACATGAGAAAATTTGAGTGCTTGGCAACTGGCATGTATTTATGATGGTTGTAGTTCCTGAGATAATCTGATTGTCATTCCCAGCCAGATTCCAACAAGCAAATCCAATGGGGGGATGGACAGATGGATGACTGGATTTGCTTAATGATAGTGTTTCATTTAATTGCTTAAAAGTTGTGGCAAAAAAATCACAAAATTGGACATAACTCACTTAACAATCATCTTGCTTAGCAATGGAAACAAGGACTACCTACTAAACAAATAAATTAGTAATAAATTATTTATTGTTGTGTAAATATGTCACACATCTGCACTGTTTTGCTATTAACTAATAATCCCTTAGATGTTTCCTAATATTTACTAGCGTGTCATCTATTGAACTTTTGTCCTCATCTCACTTGCAGTTTAACAGCAGTATTAGAACACTCAGGCAAACCCATTTCACAATGCCTAATAATAGTAGCAGTGTGTAGTAGCAGGTCTAATAATAGTAGCAGTGTGTTGATAGAGAGCAAGAGATGTGGTGAGGTTGTCCATTCTGCAAGAATCATTTGGGAGATTAGTGGGGCATATGGAAGGAAGTTGGCAGAAGTAGGTGTCACTGAGATGGTGAAGGCAAAGAAGGTAGAGAGTAGGCTGTCCTCAGGGAAGAGGAATTAGGACTGCTCACTACTGCCCCACTACTAATCTCCTAATCTCTTCCAAAGTACAACGTAACAGTCCCTAGTCTCCAGTCTCTAGCTAAATGCCTAGTCTTCCCCTAGTGTGGCTCTCCCCTGTTTACGACTTGATTATGAATGACAGCAAAGACTAATTTGTATCACTGAAACCTATATGGAGGATGACTTACATGGGGATATGCCCATCTGGGTTTTAGGTGTTACAGCAAGCATGACTCTTGACATGCAAGAGTGGCTCTGATCATCTGGGAAATTAAGCAGAGAATCAAATCTTCTCTTATGTACAATTGGTACGGAGCCTGGGCTGCTAGACTTCATGGTTGAGCCCAGGCTTTTGGTGCTGAAGGACTTCAATTTATCTTCCCCAGATGGGAGGCAGTTTGTACATTTTTGTCCACCATGACAATCAAAGACTTACCTCAAGCAATTATGGACTTGACCCATGCAGGAGATTATATAATAGAAGTGATGGTGGGGGGCATATATCTCAGCCCTTTGAAATTTTATTTATTTATTTATCTATCACATTTAGATAATCATGGTTGAATCATGCTCTAATTTCTGTAGAATTTTACTATGCCAGAAGCCTTCATGGGAAAGAAAGGTCCATTCAGTCTGTGCCCCAGGCACCTGATGGATCCTATGTGCTTCCATGTGACACTTGGGAAGTTTCTGGAAATCAAAGCATTCTATAGAGTGCTTGGTTGATCACAAAGATAGATGATTAACAGCAATGTAGCCTACTGGTTAAGACTTAGACTGAATCTCAGCAAGATAATAGTAAATCTGAAATTATATTGAATCTGAATATATTTCATCTTTAACTCTAGATGGGGCTGTGCTCCTCAGGATGAAAGTGGTTTACAATTTAGGAGTTCTTCTGAGTCATAACTCTTGCTCACCATGGCCAAGAGAGATTTCACACAATTCTATTTTATGTGCCAGTTGCAATCATTCCTGGATGAAAGAACTTTGTACACAGTTCCTCATGTTCTTACTACTTCTCAGTTTGATTCTTTCAATTCAGTCTTTGAGAGATGGCCCCAAAAACTATTCAGATGAGGAACAGAGGGTTTGCTGGGAATCCTGCCTTTGAGATAATGCACTCGTAAAGGGAACCCAGGAATGATGGCTCCTCTTGTAAGGTATAGGATACCCCTTATTGTCTTATACCTTTTCCCCAAAAATATTAGAGCTTCTAAAAGCTCATGAAACCCGTCTCTTCAAGAAGAGTTTGGAGAATATAATAGTTTAGCCTGTCCCCAGGAATCGACTAAAGTCTTTTTTCTATTTCAGTTAGCCTAAAGTTGTAGGTGTAAACTTTATTGTATTTGTTTATTTATTTATTCACTCACTGATTCGAAATATATGGTTACCCATTTGCCAAATCAGCCTTCAATATTCATTGAGAGATTACTGATGGGAGCTGCCTTTGTTTTAGGAAGGGTGATGAGAAATTCATACCTTTAGTAATTCATCAGTCAATCAGCATCCAATCTGATTTTCCCTGTCTCATCAAAAAGGACAATATATTTTAATAGTCAGGTAATACCATAATGCGTATCTGAACATCTGAGCATCTGAACAGAATTTCATTATCCTTGGCCAGATATCCCTAGAGCCAGTGGAGGCCAATGGTGTACAAATTGATTGTACAATGGTGTACAATCAATTGTACATGCATATATCCATGACAGAGTTATGTCAGAATTCCTATGAAGAATTGATTAATCATTCAGGTGTCACAGTCACATATAATGGAATGTTTTAAGAATAGCCGTACTGAAGATGCTTGCAATAAAGACTCCTCTTAGTAAGTATGGAAGGAAGTGAGGGTCTCACTAATTACTGTATTTAACTCTGGTTCTGTGAAGAATTATTAAAAGCTTTAAGTGCACAATTAATTTCACTACTTTGATATAACACAATTAGAATTTTTATATCCAGAGCGGACTAGGTCTTGCTTTGCAGGTGGGTTGATTACCCACATTTATTTCCTATGGTGGGGTCTAAGGCCTTGATATATCCTGTTTCTTTTCCTTCATTAAAGGAGAGTGAAGACTTGGAGAGACAGAATGCGGCTTTGCGGCGAGAAATCAAACACCTAACAGAGGAACTGAAGCACTTTTCCACAGTGTTGAATTCCCATGAGACTCACTGCTCGATTCTCCAGACACAACCTCCAGTGCCTTCAGAGGTGCTTTTTACCCCACTTGCTTTCCCTCAGAGCCATATCAGCTCGCCTTGTTTCCAACACTGATATCAACGTTTGGATTGAAAAAAAGCTTGGATTCCATGCCTAGAACAATAAGATGAGGTTTCTGCCTTGGACAGCTCAGAGTATCCTCATGTCTCTGTTTAGCAGAATGAGGAGTCAAGATGTCTTGGATCCGGCCTTGGGCGGATAGCAGGACATAAAAGAAGTGTTCCTGCAAAGGGGTTGTGTTGGGGAATGAGATCCAGACTACAAGATAACCACATATTTCTGTTATTTGCACCGAAGTACTGCATATTGATGTGGGTTCTTTTGCAAAATGTGTATGCTACTGGCTCTAGAAACGTGACTCTCGGAAAGTGGCTAAAAGTAATTCATTATTTTCCTAAATAAAATTTCTTTTTTTAAAAAACCCGCATATTTTATTTTAAAGTCTGATTTTTGCTTTCATTTCTGTCAATTCCTCCCCTGCCCCATTCCAAACCCTTAATCAATGGGTCAAGAAAAACAGTAGGAACTATAGAAGTCTGTGAGCCAAACATTGGTTGTATTAGCACAGCACAACAAATCACACAGCCACACTTTAGCTTAGTGTGTTCTGTAGTCCCAGCCTTTGCAGTTATTGAATTAATTTTGAAACTGATTCACCATGGATGTCTTGTATGAATGCAGCCGCAGGTCATTTTATTTTTATTTATATCCTACCTTTATTATATTTTTATAAACAATGTATCTTTTTATAAACATATCTTAACACTCCTATTTTCCCCACAACAACAATCACAACCTTGTGAGGTAAGCTTAGCTGAAACAGTATGACTGATCCAAGGTCATCCAACTGGCTTTTGTGGCTAAGGTGGGACTAGAATTCACGGTCTCCCAGTTTCTAGCCTGATGCCTTAATTACTAATCCTGACTGCCTCTCATAATTAGCAGGTGCCTATTTGTTTCTTTACTCAATGTTAGTTATGAGTGTAAGGTAGGGATGGGAGGCAAGCAGGACTGCAGAAGTTGAGAAAGAAATATTAATTCTTTGTTCTTTGCCTAGCCTGGGTTTAGAACTCCATAGGTATCCTGTTAAGATATTTAATAGCTGGAACAGTAAAGTATATAACGGCCCAGAACCCAGAACCCAGAACACATAGTTGTAGTTGATTAGTTGGAATGTGAAGGCTCCTGTCCGAGGCAATCTACATTATGATTGGTTGCTGGGTGTAAAGAGAGAGTTTCCTTTTTTTCCTGCCTTTTTCTTCTCTGTGCTCTGTATGATGTTCTGTGATCTACCTGACAATTTACCTCATGATGTAGTGATGTGCCTGACTATCTTGTTTGCTGTAAATAGAAATGTAAAATATATTTATTTATATAAAACTACAAGTTTGTGTCAGCGTTTCTGACTCCATTTGGATACCAACTGCACACCTATAGAAAAATAGGGTCATAAAAGCTACTAATCATATAATACATAAAAAATGCAAATTGTACGGTCCTTTTATTGATTTGAAAGGAGAGTTTAATGTCTACATATGGTAACACTGTGATGCAGGAATTAGAAGTAACATCCATTTACGCTGTTACATAAAAGCACCAGGGCTATGTTTTCCCCAACTGACTTTTAGTCCCTTTAATGTATTATCAGATTTGGCAGATGCTTGTATTCAGTGGTAGCATGCATAATCAGCACTATGTATAAGGCCTCTTGTGTTTATTAAAATTAAAATTAATTTCTGGATGAATAGTTTTGTTTCCATTGTATTTAGCTGATCTCAAAGCTAATCTTGAGATTCCATTCTCAGGAAAGCTAGAGGCTCTGGTGATTCTGAATTGCTACACATAATAACATAAACACATTTTTCTTTCAAAAGCTTTGATAAACAAGGGAACGTGTTGTCCTTGTTTTGGAGAACATATTCCACTGTTATACAAATATCTGTTACCATCAGGGGTTTATTTCCAGTGATATGAAAATAATTTGTCCAAAAATGTAGGGACAAATGCTAATGGAAAACCCCATGAAATACCCCCTGGTTGGGGTTTTTTGGCTTATAATAGCTGGGGAATTATATAAAAGGATGCCTAGTAAAAAGTCCAGATAGATAGTTTGCCAGCTGGCTAATTATTTTGAGTTCCTTTTTTACCGTTATATAGGTTTGTGTAATCACTTCTCAAAATTCTTTAATGGTTTTATCCTTTCCCGCTTGAGAGACAGCCATTATTTTCCCAAGGTCAGCTCTAAATTCATTTACAATAGTGACTGCAGTTATCTTACCTGATGGCATTGGCTATCAGAACTATGGTATTTGTTTGGGTTAATTATTTCGACACAGAATATTAGACAATGGAAAAACTTGAATAAGAGAGACACATTTAAGAAGACACAGCCTCTTAATTTATTTGACATTCATCATACACAAGGAGGTATCCCTCACAATCTATGATTTGAAAAACAATAGAGTTGTCATGTATCAGTACATCTTTCTGAAAGAATAAGAATAAATATGATCGCAGGAGAAAAGGAGAAATGCTAGTTTTAATATTTATACCATAAATGCTACCAAAGGCTTCACTGCTGCTTATTTTCATCCGGCCTGCTGAAAAAGTGATTTACTGAACAATTGAACAGAGATAAGGGATTGCAGTGGGATTGCAGTACTGTAATTCTTGCACTCTTAAAGGACATCTCATTCAGAAGCTACAGCCAGAATCCTGAATAGTGTCATTCCAGTATTACAAACCAAAATCACATATAGGGCAGCAGAAGCACTTTAAGTCCACAGAGAAATCCATAATTCAAGATCCAGCATCCATCTGATGGAATAAGGTAACTTCTCTTTCAATGAAGCTCAACTCCTTAGTGACTTCATTAACATATTCATGCAGTTTTCTTGGCAAAACAAAACTCATTTGTCCTTACATTCTTCTGGGAATTTTTCAATTTTCTCTTGTCCAGGTACTAACCAACCTTGGCCTTACTCTGATTTTGAGCCAAGAAGGTAGTCAACCAGATTCTACTCTTATGAGGCTTACACAGTAAACTAATTAGACTGACCTTGCACAATTTGTAAGTTGGGGGAAACAACTTTTTTTAGACAACACAGATTTAGAAGAATGTTAAATGTTTATGGTGGCTTTGTTTACATAACTGCTGCCTTTGGATATAACTATGCACAAAATGATGTCCATGTGGCCATATCTGTTCACAGAGCACCCATTTATAGGAAGGTAACATCCAGATACCCTCTTTTGAAGAATATTTCAGAAATATTTGTATCAATGTCATTTTCACCACCAAAGAGATGCAACCTTTTCAAATTATACAGGCTTTAACAGGATTTTTAACAATTAACAAACATTTGCAAAGTTAAACTCTGAAACAAACTACAATTTCTAGACCCGTTACTTTCTCCGGAGATCTATTGGCTTTGTGATCCATGCTGACACCTGTTGGCTACACTGCAAGCTACAATAGTAACACTGTAGAGTATGCATGAGTTTAGCTTTTAACAGTGAAATGCTGTGCTTTTGTTTAGAAATAAAATTTACTGAGTTCAGTAAACTGACACACAGGTAAATGTGCATTTCTGATACAATACACTCAGGTCAAATATTAGTCCCTTAAATTAATAATGTAGACTATTAATCTGATAGATAATTCTGATTAATATGCATTAAACTTTTTCTCTTGTTCATTTAGTTAGCTTTGTATCACTGGAAAAATATTTTACTATACATTTGGCTTGGATCACATCATCAGGCTCACAGTTAAAAGAGATACTGTTTAAACAGAGATGGGGTGGTGGTACAGAAATCAGCCTCTTATAGATACAGTATGCATTTTCACATGGCACATCAGTCACTTCTATATTGTATTGAAGTTGTTTCATCTTCATCATGCAGAGCATTGCTCTCAACCAGTGCACTGAGTCAACAAATCAGGTTTTTGCTTGGGGGTAAATTGGGAGGATTAAAATGTATTGAATTGTATTAAATCTAAATCTTCAAGGCTGAAGACTAGATGGGGAAGCCACTTTATTATCTCAAATAATATGAATTAACCTCCATTTAATTCACATACCTAGTGAAGATTAATGAATTTCCAGTGGACTTCTGCTTGTTCCATGATGTATATTTCTGGAAACTGAACAAGAAACAGTGGAAACAAGATCATTGATTTTTGTAGACTTTCCAATCTTGACTGAGTTGATTTTCCAAGTTTCTATGTAGTTAAAATATTCCAATGTGACTATATATCTCTTCCCAAAAAGTTCTATCATCTGGGCCAGAAAAGCATCATCCAGATTTTCTACCTAATTTAGTCATCTATACCAGTGGTGAAATCCAATTTTTTTACTACTGGTTCTGTGGGCATGACTTGGTGGGTGTGGTGTGGCTTGGTGGGCATGGCAGGAGAAGGATATTGCCAAATCTCCATTCCCACCCAACTCTGGGACCAGACATAGGTGATATTTGCTGATTCTCTGAACTACTCAAAATTTCCACTACCAGTTCTCCAAACTGCTCAAAATTTCTGCTACCGGTTCTCCAGAACCTGTCAGAACCTGCTGGATTTCACCCCTGATCTATACCATTTAGCCTCTCACCCCACAATAGTATCCTTGTTTTCTTTTCTTTATATTCTTATCCACT
Organism: Stegonotus admiraltiensis; assembly: GCA_032468215.1. NCBI lineage: Eukaryota > Metazoa > Chordata > Lepidosauria > Squamata > Colubridae > Stegonotus > Stegonotus admiraltiensis. The sequence continues at coordinate 91,493 of JANHZT010004217.1, read as the reverse complement.
GAACTGAATCCTCATCCTCCAATTCTTATAATTCAGTTTTCAATACACATGAACTTCCTTCACATGAAATGCAGTTCCACCCCGTTGTTGTTAATATATAATATGCTGTTTTTAAGCTTAACTTCCATATACCAGCTCACCCCTTTTTGTTCAGCTATCTTGGCATTTTTGAAGAATTCCATCATGGCAAGTCAACCAGTTTGATATTTGCCTTGAAATCACAACCATTCTTTATTTGTGTTTCTGTATTTGCAACATTGCCACAAGTGGTTTAACAGCTTGTCTTTGACTCAGTATAATAGAAGATGTTGTCTGGTTCATATACATCGAACAGTTGTGTTGTGCAACTATTAAATGAGGCCACAGTAAAGAAAAAGATGGGGAAATGGATTATGGCACTGACTCTGCTGAGACACCAGCAATGTATTGGCTTCTTTTAAAATTGCTTTCATCTTTGTTGATTATTATGCAACTTTAGCTTTTTCTTCCACCCACCCCCCATCTCTTTTCCTTTCATGTTAATGTTTCTTAGTGGCATATACTATCTTCTTTAACCCTTTGTATTAGTCATTGAAGCAGTGGTGGGATTAAAATTTTTACTACCGGTTCTGTGGGCGTGGCTTGGTGGGCGTGGCAGGGGAAGGATACTGCAAAATCCCCATTTCCTCCCAATCAGCAGGGACTCAGAGGCAGAGAATAGATGTGGGTGGGCCAGTCAGAGGTGGTATTTACTGGTTCTCTGAACTACTCAAAATTTCCACTACCAGTTCTCCAGAACTGTCAGAACCTGCTGAAACCCACCTCTGCACTGAAGGAAGAAATAATAACTTGGTGAAAGAAATTAGTAAATAGATTTAATTCCTTGAGATGAAGGCATAGCTATTAGTTAGGATGCCCAGGAAACCAGAGTTAAAAAATACATGAATGTTTGCTTGTTGTTTGCTATTAGGCCATGACTGCTAACACTTCATATTTACAATAATTTACCAGGTGTGGAGGTATGTAGTTTGGATTCCCAGGAGGGAAGGTCTGCATTCCAGAGGGCAAAGATGCAGTGAAGCGTAGATAGTTTGGTCAGGAGAAAGAGAGTTAAGCAGGATCCTCCCAATTCTCAGAGTAGATCTGTGGTGATGCAAATAGTTGCTTTAATTTGGCTAGCTTTCTGTCTATAAGAGAGGAACAATAAGGGAAACTGCTTGGAAGTAATTCCACATATCTTCCTTGGTTCTTGAGGCCTGACAGCAGTATTGTTAATATAAAGTGAAATGTTGCTGTTACGTAAATCCCTTGCTGGTAGAGTGACTGAAGATATTTGCCTGCCCAAGCAGAGCAGCTGAGATGCATGGCACACACCTCAGAAATATGCCTCTCCCTTCGTCTGGCAGGAAACTGCAGAGCTATGTTCCAAGATTGCACAGTGCTAAATCAGGGCAGAGAGAAAACCTCAGCTTTTCAAAAGCATCTTATTGGCTAGTGTTAGAGTATGAGACTAGATGGACCCTGACCTTGTCCAGCAAGGCAATGTTTACATTCTTTCCATGACCCAATGACTCATGTGCACACATTTTTCATTGCTGTGCAGATGTGGTCAAATCTGGTGACCACCTCATCACTTTTACTTCTGTTCCATTACATTCTGCTTTTTGCCCCAGAGTTTGTCCTCTTCTGCTATTATTCTTCTACGTGGAGCATTCCAGGTGTGTTGATCTATATTTCCTACAAGTCCCAGCCTGCCCAACTAAGGATGAAGGATATTAAAGTTCAATATATCTAGAATGTACATATAAAGTTTGAGAAATCCTGCTTATGTATTCAAATGATTTCATTTCAAGTACTGCATTATTTTTACCTAAGACAAGTGACCCCCAATCAGGCAACTATTTCCCTTACATTAAAAAGCAAAGTTGTGTCAGTGCATTCCATCTACAGGGCACACTTCCCACACAGCCACCATCTGCCACCCTCCTTTCTATTTCCAAACAAAAAGTAATTTAATTTCTCTTGAACTGAAATTGCTCTAAGTACATGTAAGTTTTGTAGCAAATCTGACAAGAAGATTGAGGTAGACTGACCTTGAAACATTTGTTAGAAAAGCTGCTTTTGTAAGAAAGCAAAGAAGATAAGACATCTACCAAAAGAATAACTGAATAAAAGCCCTATTATTAAAGAGAAAAAAAAACAGTGGGCAATTTCTTGGAGCATATATGAACCAGAAAATGCTTCCCCAAACTTAGTAGCCTAATGCATGTTTATACAGAGATAACTCTTACTTATGTCACCAGGACTTATTACCGTACTATGTAAGTGGATATAATATTCACCACAGTTTTAGCATATGTAGGAGCAAATATCACAAAAGCATTTTTTCCAAAATCACAAGTCTCAAAATTCCAGCCAGTTGTAGTACCATCATATTGGAAGGGAACCAAGTGGAGAAAGATGATGCTGTAGCAATTCTAAATATGTTAGTGGATTGGCCATATTTCTTAAAGTGTGGTCCTAGGATCTCTGGGGATTCCCCAAGACCTACTCAGAGATCCACAAAAATCAAAATAATTTGCCAGCCTATGTTGAAAAATAATACAATATAAAATGTCTTCAAACAATTATGAAAAGCAGCAGCAGCAGTAATAGTGAATGTGTGTTTTAATTTTTAATATTTAATATGGCAAATATAATATGATATATACAACCTATACAAATAAAAGCTCTTTTGGGAGTCCTCAATAATCTTTAAAATTGGGAAGAAAAGAAAGAAAAAAAGAAACAGAAGAAAAGGTAAAGAAACACTGGTATATTGCATCTGATTTTTGTATAACACACTTTCTCTGTGATGGCTGGAGCTGAAAAAGGCTGTGTTAAAATAATAATAGGAAATGGTGGCAGGCCAATCAGCTATTTCCCTTGTTATGTTAAAACAACATGTAGACCTTTTATACAATCAGCTCAGACTAAAACCGTGTCCCAACAACTAGAAAGAAAGTAACACCCCTGCCCCCAACTTTCAGCTTGTCCTTTTTCACTTTGCTACCAATTGACTCACTGTGTTCCTGGTTGCCTAAAATTAAGTCGGATTCTGGGCCTCAAAGAATTACTGTTTTTTTGGGCTAAGTAGAAAGTGATTTTAAGTATAGAAATCTCCATGTGTTCTAGCTAGTGCATTGATAATACTGTTGTCCTTCCTGGCAATAAACTTGCAACCTGGATTGTCACTCTTTAAACCTCCAGACTTCAGGAAAGTGTATATATTTTTTCAAGTTTAGGCTTTGGAGACAATGTGCTACCTTTTTGCACAATTAACTATCCCTTTGCTAGCTGGGAATGTGGACCCACATTTTACTTCGGCTAACTACAAGAGAATAAAAAGTCTTAATAACTTGCCTCGTTCATTTTGCCCATTCTATGCCTGCCTGGATATAGCATGTCCAGTGTGTGACAGTTTTGCTGATGCACATGTTACAAGCCCTCGGGATAAAGTTCTTTCCTGAATTGAACTTACAGCAATGTAGGGCATAAAAAATACCAAACTGCTTTGTTATTTAGCCTGAACAAATCAATGGAGAATGAGCATGAGCTCAGCTGGAGAGGATTCTTTGAGGCTCACCTGCTTTAGCAGCAGGTCAACACTGAGGCATTTTGGTAGTGGCAAGAGCCTGGATGCATTTGCTTGGTCTCTGAAAGTGCTGTTTGTCCCTAAATTCATAAGAACGGAATATAAATTCAAAAATTTAAAATGAAAACTTAGTAACTGATATACAGTAATCGTCTAAAAAATAAACTATATTTGGGGCTATGCTGAACTGTTATTTTGTCATGGGGAACATACATTTTCCCTTTCTTCTCTCAGAATAAGCAAGGCCCATAAGGGAATACTCAACTAGCATGAAGTCAAACCATATTTTGCACAACAATTTGAGATTGAGTCAGTCAGAAATGTTATAAACAAACAAACAAACAAACAAACAAACTGTTGATCTTAGACTTTGTTCTCCTCCAATCTTAGAATAATCAGTCTGACGGTCTGAATTTCACAGAACAACAGTGTTTGTTTGAATTCATACCTACTTCTTTTTGACTGCAACTTCTATCAATGTAAAATATTCCTCCTTGTTTTGGGTGCTAAATCAATGGTTTTTCAAATGTGTCAGAAAAAGCCGAAGAACTAATTACTGGCATTAAGTTTGAACTAGTTAGATTTGCCAGCCTGAATGCTAAATGTTGATTGACCATATCAAATACTGAACCATAGCTTGGACAGAGTTTCCTTCATGTGTGGCAGAATTTTTTAAACTGTGAGATGTACCTCGCAGACTGGAGTCCAGAGGAGGTATGAAGAACCTTTATGTTGTACATAAATGTTACAATAACTTATATTGTAACAATATTATATTGTACAATAACAAATTACAATAATAAAGTTTCATTATATTGTTTCCATTGTTCATTTGTGTTCAGCTTGGTGTTTATGTTTTTAGGGGAATTAATATTACACTAAAGGGAAGTGAGATGGTAAAAAGTTTAGGAACTCTGATAGATGGGATTAATTTCTTTGAATCATTTATTTCCCCAGAACATTCCAAGGGGAAAGTTACAGGAAGAAACAGAGACTAAAGTGCAATTGGTGCTTTTGACGGATGGATAAATTTGGTTAAAAAAAGGACAACTAGTAAACTTCATTTGCAGGACTTGATGGTTTCATTTGTAGGATAAAATATCTCAGAATACAGGAAGTATTAAAAGAAACTATTAATGGGCTAGTTACACTAAATTACTTTAAATAGTTTATAAAGTTGTCATGCTCTAGTAGTGTTATGTATATACACTCACCAGAGGAAGTCTGAATTTTGTGTAATGCTACCATAGTTTATCTTGTTTACTAGTATTTTGCATAATGTTTAAGCAATACATCTAAAAAATTCTTGATTGAGCTGTAAACAGAGGATAATTCAAACAAATACCAATGACACTTGTTAATGGTTGTCAGAATCTACAGGTGATACATCAACTATGAGTCCTTTTCCTTCCTAATGTTTTGTAGCTCAGTTTGAACATGGTAATAGTGGGATTGAGAAAAGGACTGAGTATTTTCAAGTCTAGCTGGGTTGTGTTGGAAAATGCAAACTTTCAAAGACTATGTCATATCCTATAGGCTCAGTTTCAAAACATGTACTTTACCAAGATAATAACTAACTTTGAAATAAACCTTATTAATGAATACTCTATCCAATGCACCATGTTTTGCTATTACCCATGATGAAAGATAAGAAATCTTAAGAAATTGATTTTTTACTACTTAGAAATAAAATGAGTTTAGAGAGCAATATTGCACATCTCCAGCTCCTTTTAGGCTGGTGCTTATTTTACAGTCTGCTCAAATAAGATGGGTGTCTCTGTGTGTGATACTACATTATAATATTTCAAAAGAACAGTAATAATAAATCAACCCTCTCTTGAGATGAATGAATGCCAAGAAGATTTAACTAGGATTGAAAACGTGGTGAAGTAAAACGAATCTTCTATATGCTATGAAGATACTAGTGTTTGTACAGAGCTGACCAAATGAAATAAACTATTGAGGTAAGGTACATAAGAATATTTATGGATCAGATCAGATATCTAATACCTCAACTTGCATAAATGTAACATTGCTAAACAGGCAACATGGATGAAACGTGGTTCAGCTGAGGCCTTGGTCACTTCTTGGAATGAGGCAATGGGGGAACAGCCTTAAACTAGATTGCATCTATATAGCATCTGGTTGTGTGTTGATTCTAGTGTTACCCTGGTTTATAAGGAACCTCTGGAAGATGAAGCAGCCTAGAGAACCACAGAGGAAAAGTAGGAATAAATCTGACCAGACATATAGTAGGTAAGACTCCTTATTAGGACTTACAGGGCAATAACAGTGGTTTAAATATGCTTATTTCTTTTTTTTATTGCCTCTGTTGAGTGTCATCTAGCAGCCTACTCAGTCACTCCAGACCAGAAGAATATCTGCAGGGCTATTGCGAGGACTAGACAAAAACTTTCAGATTTATTAAAATTGTATGCTGGCTGGGTGTTGTTAGTTGCAAAGTCGTGCCCATCCCATTGCGACCCCAAGGACAACGTTCCTCCAGGGCTTCCTGTCCTCTACCATTCTCTGGAGTCCATTTAAACTCATGCCAACTGCTTCAGTGACCCCATCCAGCCGCCTCATTCTCTGTCATCTCCTTCTTTTGCCCTCAATCTTTCCCAGCATTAGGCTCTTCTCCAGTGAGTCCTTCTTTCTTATTAGGTGGCCAAAGTA
>JANHZT010004217.1:11445-23593 GCA_032468215.1 Stegonotus admiraltiensis | reverse complement strand
TGCTACAAGGAGGTAACTGCTGGGAGGCAGAGGCCAAAGGGTGGGGGCCAGTGGGTGGGCGGGGCTACATTCAGTATAAGACACACCTAAATTTTCACCCCCTTTTAGGGGGGTAAAGGGTGCATCTTATACTCTGAAAAATACGGTAATCAAAAAAAGCAAAATGTGTTTTCTTTAATTTGGTATCTTGTCTAGCATTGTAATGCTACAAATTGTATTTATTTCTCTTATATAATGTGTTTAAGAGAGATTTTACTTGAAGTTCTTGGTGCACTTATAGTATTCCCGAAGAAACTCAATTTGCAGATATGACTATACATATTTTTCTTCTGCAAGGAATATGTGCAGTCTGTCATCAATATAGCAAACTTAAAATCAACATGTAACAACTGTAAATGTTCATAAGTGGACAGCAAGTTAGATTGTCCTTACTTTTTAATAATCATTTATTTTACTACAGTTATTTGAATCCAGTGGAATTCTTTTGGTTGATTATGCTTTTCTGATAGCGTTAACGTTTTAATAATTTCCTTTCCTCTGGGTGGAAGACTGTTCAGAGCACTTTGTGAATAGGGAAAGGAAATTGACAAGTTCTGTTGCACGAGTGAAATTGTTCTCTCTGAACTGAATGCTGTCCAAGGTATAGATTCTGAGGTAATGAAATGTTATTCAGCTGGTTAGCTATTAAAATGTTCAACCACGTCTTTTCCCAGGTACATCCCAGCAGCAATGAATATAATCTTATGTGGACAGGGTCACATTTAAAACCCTATGTTCTGCGAACTCTCACAGATATTCAAAAAGTGAATCACTTTCCCAGGTAAGAAGTGGAGTCTTATGAGAATGTTACGATACAGAACAGAGACTCATTCTATGAAGTGATGCTGTATCTCAGTGGTAGGCAAACTTGGCTCTTTCACACCCTGTGGACTTCAACTTCCAGAATTTCTAAGATAGTGAAGCTGTCTTAGGAATTCTGGGAGTTGAAGTCCACGGGGTGTGAAACAGCCAAGTTTGCCTACCACTGCTCTATCTGACAAAAGTTGCAGATAATTTCCAATTCCATTTCTTCCAAGTGCCCAGCTTTATCTTGGGATACTGCAAGTTGTTTTCCCTTGCACAAGCAACTCTAAAAATTTGGCATATTCATGTCCTTGAAGGTAACAAGAGTGGCTGGTGGAAAGATGTAGGCATGAGTCCAGGGATTTATTCCCAAGGAATGGGAACATTCTATACTTCAGCTGTTGCTATTGATGGCTCTGAGCATGAGTAGGCATTCACCTATCCCCAGTTCTCGTCAGATGGGTGGTTTGGAGGCATTTGACAAGGCAATGAGCCATTAAAGATAGCCATAAGATGATGAGACAGAGGCTGGATAGATTACATGTGAATGTGTATATTTGAACAGGCAAAAGGATGAGTGTGGTATAATGAAGATTTTAAGAGTAACAGAATGCAGCTGTCCACATTGAATCCAAGATTATCTTGGAAAGACTGTAATACTTGACTGAAAAAAGATTGTCGATTTCTATTTAGAAGTGATTTCAATTGAGGGAATAGAAGAGTGATGTTGTACATACGCTTTTAGTAGCGAAATAATTACAATGTCATGTTAAAGCATTAAATGATTCATAAAGCTTGTGAATGAAATCATACAGTAAAACTTTGACTTAAACCACCACTTTTGGAAAAAGTATATCAGTTAAATCCAACATTTTGTGAAATCTGAAATTATTGAGGTAATGGTTTACATTTGCATAATTACAGAGTGCTTCAAAGTAATTGTATCAAGTTATATCATTTGCATAATGTAAATTGTTGCAAATTACTTCTAATTGTCCAGAATGCTTTAGAAATAATTGCATTTTGGGGGGTGAAATCTGAAGTAAAATTTTGTCTGTTGCATCCAAAGTCTGCTGAAAGGAAGTCAGGAGAATGAAAGTTTAATTGTAATGGTGAATTCTTAAAAATCCTCATAAACAACATGACACCAGCAAATTATATCTACATGGCTTTAGGTCATATGAATTAACTCGGAAGGATAGACTATACAAGAACATTAATCGAATGCAACAGATTTATGGATTCAAGACCTTCCATATTTTGCCTCAGACCTTCATCCTTCCAGCTGAATATCAGGAGTTTTGCAGTAAGTCCATGACCTGGATTACCAGTTCATAAGTAAAACTAGAACTGAATGAGAAATTTAAGACCAATCATGTCCTGCAATAAGTAACCAGGGGTCATCTAATATTTGTCAAATTGAATCTTGGTGAGAGGGAGGATTCTTGAAAGAAGTCTAGAGTCCACAAATAGTCCTTTTACAATGGGCTTTCCACAGTTTTCTAGAGTGCTCCCTGTCAATGAATTGTTTTTCAATCTGACAAAAATTAAAAATTAAAAAATAAATAAAAAGTAAAACTAATGTTAAATAATAAATTAAAAATGGAAAAAACCCTCAATAGACAGACTCAATGTACCACTAGTTCTTTTTCTGCTGTCAGTTTTCGATGTTTCTGTTTCAAAACAAGAGTTGGATTAGCAGGTTTTTGCTCTTCTCCTCAGACCAGAATAATTAGTGACAGGATTTCATAATAACAGAATCAGAATTTAAATCCTCAACATTTTTACCTGGGAATAAAAATGGTCAAAACTTAATACTTGCTGAGCCTAGGAAAAATGCTTGTTGAGTTCTTAGTTTTTTCTTACTGCTGCTTTTTCTTTATAAAATACCTTACTTTCAAGTAAATATAGTATTTGACACACACTAACAGAAGTGTATTAGCATCCTAAACATTGATATCTTGAAATACAAACTGTGTGCCTGTTCAAAGGATGCAGATTAGAGTCTTGTGCCATCTCCAGACTTCATAGAATTGTTTATATGTGTCTGTGTCTATGGCCAGATTCTGAATATGAAATATATGATTTTTTTTAAAAAGAAGAACATCACTGTTTCAGCTATTGATAATGGTTGATTGGTAAACAAAGTTGAGTGATATATGCTAATAAACTATACTGAAAAAGCTATCATTGTTTGATGACATTTTTGTAGAAAATTTAATACTGAAGTATATATTTCTTTCCCCCCCCCTCTCAACTAGCTTCCTATTCAAAGGACAGGGGACCCTGGATAGTAAAACCAGTGGCTTCTTCTAGGGGACGGGGTGTCTATTTGATCAATAATGTAAGCATTAAGAAACAATCTAACAACTTCAAAATATGGCTTGTTTGATGACTCACTGCTTCCTGTATTCTGTATATTTTCTCTGCCAAAATATGATAGATTGCTAGCAGTAGAAACTAATGTGCAGTTTTGAATCAATTTACTGTTCTGTCACTTGCTTAAATCTGCAGTAAAAATTATAGTCTTAAACAGAGGAAATGAATGACTACTCCCATTTTTCCTAGAAATTTAAGCCTCCTTAACTCTGAATAAGGGTTTTTAACCATAGTTCTCTGAACATAGCATAATGACCCTATTCATATTTAATGTTAAGCCAGAATAGATGTTTTTGTATATTACAGTAATCTAAAAGCAAATAACTCACATTATGGCTTTATGTGATGTGGGAATTGGACCAATGTACTTTTACACTCCAAAGAAGTCAGGTATACAAAATAGAAGCTGAAAATGAGGCTGGCATTCAAATGTTTTTAAACATACATGTGTATTATATGAGAAATTTATGAAAGTGTATTCTGGGAGGTATTCAATGAGTAAGAGTGACTGGAGTACAATTTTAAAGAAAAAAAATAAAATTATGCTCAGATGGTTGCATTCAGATATGAAATTTGTATGTTTTTGTGCATCCTGACTTTGTGGATTGTTGACTAAAGATACTTTGGAAGTTATATACCTTATAAATAGTATGGAATAAGCAACTGGTATCTTTAATCATTCTGGTAGGGTAGTATTTTGCAAAATAAATTCAACCACATAAGAACATTGCGGTGGATTTAGGTATATAATATACTAAAGTAACTAATGCCAATAAGACTCTTTCACACAACTAAAAAGCAAAAAAAGAAGGTATATTGTGTATCTATCCTGAAGCTAGTCATATAGGTATTCCTGGAATAGATATAACATAAAACTTGATTGTGAGTCATTACTTTCAGTTAGTGAAAAACTTTCATCTCCCCCCCCCCGCCCCAAATCTCATCTAGAAGGGGTCAATTTGCCTGGTCTGTTCTCAGCCTGGCTGTTTCCCATGGAATTAAAGAACCGCTGGCCAAGTGAATGAAGCAAATCTTTCCAAAGCTGGACAAGATCTGCTTCAAGAAAAAGTAATATGTGAACAAAAGGTCAGAACCTGGAAAAAGCTCTCAAACCATTTTCCATCAAGGATTGCAAAATTCACAAATATGTCATATTTGTTCCATGTAGGGAGCACTCTCAAACATTCTTAAGGGAAGCTTACTTAGTTTTCTGCAATTAGGGAATGTTTTGTGTATGTATGTCATACTTGCTAAAAACAAACTTTTGTAACTGTAGTTAACTTGACCTATCATTGCACATGATTCTTGGAATGATGGCTGCTGCAATAGAAAATCATATTTGAGCCAACTTTTTATTATTGTTATTATATATATATTCACAAAGTTAGCTGGGTGACTTTGGGCCAGTCATACACTCTCAGCCCTAGGAACAAGGTAATGGCAAAACACTCCTGAAATCTTGTCAACAGTCTGCATGGACTAGTTCAGGCAATTGCCAGGAGTTAACACTGACTCAAAGGTGAAGGAAAAAAAAGGAAGGAAGGACGGACGGATAGAAGGAAGGAAGGAGTTTTGTATGATTTTTTTTCATATATAATCAGAAGTTTATGCATATTATACATGTGGCTTCTCTAGAATATATTACATTAATTTGGATCCATATCAATTTATGTGTGATGAGCCTGGTGAAAACTATTTTGCCAGTGAGGAACGGGCTCATCCTTTTCTTCTATATTATTATGTTGTGCATGATATCTTGGATGTTTCTGAACTTTAAGAGAACAACACTGTAATTGTCCTTTTTGGTGTAGAGAAGTTGAAAAAAAAGAGAAAATATTAGGGTTCATCATAGAGTTTATTAATCCAATAAATATTCATTGAAAGGTAACTTAGTGAAAGGCACTTAGTGAAATCAGCATTCAACTTTTCAGTTCTTCACTCCATTGTACTGTCTATCTCATCCTGTAGCCAAATCAAATTTCCCTCGAGGAAAACATCCTGGTCTCCCGTTACATCAACAATCCACTTCTCATAGATGGTGAGTTAATATTAAAATTTAGGGTTGGTTTTTTTTTAGAAATTTGAAGATAGTTAATGAACCATTAGAAAGCTGTTTTTGTTGTAGTAGTAAAGGTTGTATAAGTGTTATCCAAGCTCAGGAAATATTTTTATTTACTGGCACTTGACCATTAAATGGTCCTTGAAAATATCTAATTCTATACCCTATCCGTAAATAGATTCACGGTTCTGAATAATTTCTGATAACTAATTATGGTTGTGCCTGTTTTTAGACTTCAAATTTGATGTGCGTCTTTATGTTTTGGTGACATCTTATGATCCCCTTGTCATCTATCTCTATGAAGAAGGTTTGGCTCGGTAAGTCTTGATTTTGTTTCTTTTGATATATAAGCTGAATGCTTTACTGTATGAAGTGGCAGAGCAGGAGTCATAAGCTTTCTTTTTATGTATAAGTTAGGAACAGCAAGAAACTGGTTGATCTTATAGTTCTTCTGAACTTTTGAAAATGGAAAATTATGAAGAATAATTTCTAAATATGTTAGTTCCTCTTACTTTGAGTTATTCAGTCTTCTACCTTCATCTCAGAGAATTTAACTCTTTAAATGCTGAGCTACTGGCATTCAAGTAGTGGTGGAGAAATTTTGAATATATATATATAAATTTTTTTTTGAATATATATATATTCAAGATATATATATATATATATATATATATATTCAAGATATATATATATATTCAAGATATATATATATATATATTTTTTTTTTCAAGAAATTTTGACCTCAAGATATTTGTGAGGTTTTTTTAAGACTCTTGGGTGTAATTGTTATGGTCCTGCATATGTAATCTGTTCGTTAGCAAGGTGCTTTCTAGCCATTTTTTTATTTATCTTGTGTTTTTGCTTTTTCCTGTGACAGTTTTTTGCTTCAGTTCATTCGCATTCTGTTGCCTTTGAGGAGAAAACTCAAGGTGCTTGTTGAGGAATTATGTCTTTATCCTTACTTCAGCTTTTTCAAACTGGACTTACCCTTACTTTTTCTATTATAACTGTCATGGCCAAGAAAAAACAGTTTTTGTTGCTTTTACCTTCACTTGTGAGACTAAATACCTTTGGGGCTTTTTGATTTACTTTTTTTAGGTAATAGTTATTTCTTGGTAGACTTTGTTGGTGATTACATTATCTTTATTTCCTGTATATCTCCCTTTTAACTTGGCTCAGTCCAAATCCCCTAAGCATCCACAGTGGTTTCCAAACCTTCCCCCAAATATTTTTTCCTCATTATAATGGTTTATGATAGTTCTTCCAGTATCTTATTTTTTAGAACTTTTGAACACTTCTATCCTTCCTTTGACTTGAGGCTTTCTGCCAATAGGATTCTCGCTAGCTCTTTTCTAAGCTTGTAGAAATTGGCTCAGCTAGTGTTCATGTACAACTATATTTTAGTTTCTGTTTCTATAATACCTTGAATTTCAAGATTATATGATGACATCTTCCCAAGGTACCTATTTCTTTTTCCTTTTCAACCAGCTGATCCTCTCGGATTTTTTTTTTCAAATCTTCTGGAAAATGAAACAGCATTTTTGGGATCTTGTATTCTTGGCTGAGTTGGTCTACTAATAGATATCCAGGTAGTCTCCCAATATGACAATGACTCCTCCCTGAAAATTATGTGATCTGGATCAGGGGAGCATTATCCAGATGTTCTGCCAGTCCTGGCAGGATATAGTATACTTCACATTTCTATCGTTGTTTTCCATTATTTCAGTTCTTACCCAAATGCTCCTGACAAACATGGATTCTCATGCTTGCATCTTAGTATAGCTATGCATTTCCTTCAGATATAATGCTACTCTTCCTTCCCATCTGACCTGTTCAGTAGTGGGTTTCAATTTCGTTCTGTACCGGTTCGCTTGTGGGTGTGTGCGATGCTCCTGCGCATGCTTAGAAATGTCCAGGCGGGTAGGTGGAGCCTCCCGCTGCCTCTGTTACCAGTTCACCTGATCTGGAGCGAACCAGTAGCAACCCACCACTGGTCCTGTTCCATTTGACCAGTTTGTACCCTTCAGTCCTTGTCTTCTGCTCATGAATTTTGTCATGGCAGGTTTCAGTAATGCCTGCTAAATTCTATTTATCCTCCTGCCTTTCTTTCTCTTAGTTCTTTTTATGTTGTTCCTGCAGTCTGTGCATTTTGTAGACACTTCACAAATCACTTCCATACTATACAAATATTGCTCTTTCTTTCAGACATATACTTATGAGACTCATAAACCAGTGTAAATAGGAAAGGAAGGATAATAATGTTATTGCTCTGAATTTAAGAAGTAGCTGTGAACGAATTCTGTCACATGTTGTTCACTTAGTTGAAATAATTTAAAAGTTTCATACATTGTCTTGGTCCTTTAGAAACAAGATTTAGTAATATAAAGTGAGAGGTTAATTTGTGAAAATGTTGTTTTATCCTTACATCCTCTACAAAAGTTGACATTAAAGTAGATAATTTCAGAGAGCTACCATGTATTTGCTGCAAAAATCCAGATGATCACTTGATGGCAACAAAAAGATGCATTAAACCTTTTGCTGCCATCTCATAGTTGGTTTTATCCCAATACTGAGAAACGCAATTTGATATTAATTAAGTTAATTAATTAGTTAATCAAGAGCATAATTAACAATGCTCTTGGACCTTCAGCTTTCAGTTTTGTAAAACCAGATAAAATTACATAAAATTTGGACGTGTCAATCTTGTAAAATATATATATCTTTGGAAAGTGGGTGTTATTATTGCTTTCTTAAATAAATATTTATATTTACCCTAGTTGCAATCAGCCTATTTTAAGTTTGCTTTGGAAGATATGCAAGCTTTACACAAAAATAATATCCCAGCAGGGGGCAGTCAGGCACAAGGTTGATTTTCAGGCTTAAAATCAGCTTTTCTTTGTTTGGAATCAGGACAAAATTTCATCCATTAAAAAAAAGTTTTAAAGTGGTGGCAATTTGGGGCCTAGTATCTTTTGAGCAAACACTTGCAGTTAAGCTAGTGGTAAGCTAGAGAAAACACAGAGCTGTTTGTGGAAGTACAGCGGGTTGAGCAGAAAACCAAATGTGCTTCTGAGGGGCCCAGAGAAGGAGAGAGGGTGGGTGGAAAATGGATGTGGCTGCGCAGTCATTCACATTCTGAAATGAAAGAGCCAGCAGCAGCCTCTTGTCATGTCTGACACTGGGCTTTCCTGTTTTCTTGAGCCTCCTCCTGCCCTCTCCTTTCGTTACCCTGCTTGTTAATTAGTGCTGGCTCCGTGGAGATATTTACCTTTTCTCTATGGATTCCTGTGGTTTTCAAAGAATTCAGGTACTTACTGTGAGCCAAGGAATTCAGATTACCTCATAGACTGTATTGTGGCCAGAGTCTGTTACAGCAGTCCAGTCCTTCTCACAGTAACCCCTGCCTGGCAGGCCTTTGATATTTTAGGAACAGAGATAATTTAGGAAGTGGGGAAATAGCAACAGGTTCCATGATCAAGGTCCTTTTCTTTTTAAATAGCAAATGTATCCGTTTTGAGCCGCAATCCTTTGTACTTCTTTCTAATGCAGATTAATTACATTAGGATTAAACTGGCTGCAGCTGTTGGTCACCAAGATCTGAGTGTCAGGTTTACTGTGAAGATGTAGGAACACCCTTGATTGATGGGTTAAAAAGAGAGAAAGAAAGGAAGCTGGAATGATAGTTGGAATTTAGAAGAGGAGTCAAGACAGTAAACACGGTTGTGAGATGAGGCAGATCTGACTGATTAAGAATAGAGGATGGGGGGGGCGGGGCGCGCAGAATTCAAAATTGGAGAAAAGGGAAGCATAAATGTCTTTGAATTGGAAACTACCAGGTCCTGGAAAGCATTTATTTTACAGTAGTAATATGTTACAACTTTGAGCCATTCAATTGGCAGAATAATATTCTGGTGCCCCAATAAACTTTACATTCTGTCTCTCATTTATAATCTGTGCATCTTCATTGTATTTAACTGCTAAAAGTGATTTTAAAACATTTCCTGCATTGAGATAAGAATGTGACACCAGAGAATGACTCAACAGTAATTCCTGCCTGTGGTTGAACAGAACAAAATAATGAATGCGGTAATGCTCTGCTCCTCAGTGTTTTCTCTTGATTGTGGAATGTATATTTCTCACTTCAGTAAGGCTGCAAACAAAGCATTCTGACTTGGTAGAGGAGAAGAGACAGCAAAAAAGATGTTAGCTGTTGCAAATGTGTTTTCAGGCTCCACTTAACTGTAGATATATATTTAACTGAATATAGTGCTGCATAAATTTTTTCTTGTTTCATGTTGTAATACAATGCAGTAAATGTTTATGCTCTGAGAATGAGAATTTACAGATGGCCTTATTGTGTCAGTAATAGAAAGCGGTCACTATTTTTGTTTTAAGGAACTCCTTCTTGAGTTTTGATTTCTGTTGCTTAGATTACTCAAGTCTGCTGAATGTTCATGTCTAATGGTAACAACCATCCTATAGTCGTAGTAGTGTTTGTCCCACTTGGTTACAGGTTCTGCTTGCATTGCCTTCTCTGTAGTTCTTCCAATGAAGCTGTTGATGTATGATGCGGGTTTTTGTTTTTCAGCTGACTTTTTGCAGATTCTGATGCTCATCTGAACTAAGAGGAAATGACTGGTCCAAGGTCACCACGCTGACTTCCATGCCAAAGGGAGGGTTAGAACCTGAGTATCCCAACTCCTACTTTAGTACATTAACTATTGTACTAAACTGATGAGAGATATCATATAGTAGATTAAATCCCTGCAAGGTGGAGCTGCTGTTTGTTGGTGATTGGTCTGGCTTTATTTTAGTTCCAATTTTGATTCTGTCATGCTTGACTTGAAAATTTGAGATTTGGTGATGGTGATGATCCTCATGCGTTTGCATCTCCTGCTGGAAGTTGTGGCCAGGAAAGACCTCTGCTTCAGCTGGCTCAGGAGTTTTAGGCTTTTTTGGACCAGAATGCCCTGACAAATGTGATTTATGATTTTCTCACTTCATGTGTAGATTACTTCAGCATGGTCTACATCAGGCTACCTTTAAAGCTAACTCAGAAACGTCAGCTGGAAAAAATGGTCAGTTTTATTTTGATTAAAAATTGTTATGTCCATTTTCGTTTTGTAGGTTTGCAACTGTGAGATATGACCAGGGATCAAAGAATATTAAAAACCAATTCATGCATCTTACAAATTATAGTGTCAACAAGAAGAGTGGTGACTATGTCAGGTACTTAGATTTCTTTAAGAGTTCTTGAGTCTGAATTGGAAATAAATGTCTGTTTCTATATTTTATTCTTTGGTATTGTGTTAAAACAAAAGTGTCTTAAAGCAGTTATTAAGTGCAATCAAACAATATATGAAAATATAAATTAACCAAGCAGAATTTGGAGGTAGAATTCCATCATGGGTGGTCAGGTTAAAAGGTATTTCTTATGTTTTAGTTGTGATGATCCTGAAGTAGAGGATTATGGAAACAAATGGAGTATGAGTGCAATGCTGAGATACCTGAAACAAGAAGGAAAAGATACAACTGGTGAGCAAATATCTATTACTATTTCCTTGAATCATCTTTAGAACACCTTTTCATTTTTATTTTTTTTGTCCTTTTGAGTCAGTGTTGATCCTTGGCACCTAGACAAGTCTCTACAGTTTTCTTAGTAACTTTTTCAGGAGTAGTTTGCCTCTGCTTGCTTCCTAAAGTGACTGGCTCAAAGTCATCCAGTTGGCCTTTGTACCTAAAATGGAACTAGAATTTATAATCTCCCGGTTTCTACCCTGGTACCTTAACTATTGTACCAAACTGGCTGTTTTTCATAAATATTAGTAGATTTTAATTATCTAATTATCTGAAACTGTTCCTAACAGTTCTTTGACTACTGTACTTCTTCTGGACAATAATCTCTTATCTTATTTTTCTCTGAATATGTCTTTTTGATATATTCTTATTTTTCTTTGCTGTGTGTTTCTCTTTGGAACGATAATTGTCTTTTGTAACAGCACTTTCCTTTGAACAGCGACTTCTTTAGTGAATGCCTTTCATTCAAGAATTTTATGTTCTGTAGGAGAGCTTATGTTCTTAACATTTGATTGGCTTACTGATAGCATGGTTAATTGACAGCTGAAATTTCAATCTGTCTTTGAAATAATTAGTTTGCAGCATTTAGTGTTATCAGTGGTGACAGAAGACATGTCTAGCAAAATATGTCCTTGTTCATTATCTTTTTTTAAAAAAATTCTTTATCAATGTGACTTTTATTGGCACATCTAAGTATGAATTAACTCTATGTCTACTTGAAACCAGTTAATTAAGATGCAATTTTTAAGCATGCTTGTGAACTCATATGAAATGGAAATGTATGAAAGAGAATGTTGAAGATTTAGTTTCTGTGATATCTATGTGGGAAAGAATGTTATAAGACTGAAGGATGGGTATTTGATCTTAAACCAAAGATAACTTTGAAGAACCTTCAGTATATCCATGAGAGTTTCAGTATATCCATGAGAGTAGATAATCCAGGAATAGCAAGAAATATATTTCTTTTTGTTGTAAATAAGATCTTTGTAGAGAGGATCAGAAGTACTTTTTATATGGGAACCATAAGTTTGCTTCGGATCATGAAATCAATTTTTATAGGCATGTTCTCAAAGATATTCCAGTGAAAAGTGGAAGTCTCTTATATTACCACCAGCCCCCCTTTGACAATTTGCTCCAACTGGTAGAGCTCAAAAGCCCAAATAGATTCAAGCACTCAATTTTTCCTTCCTCTACTTTATAGAACCGTGATGGTGAGCCTATGGCACGGGTGCCACAGGTGGCACGCGGAGCCATATTGGTGGGCACGCGAGCTCAGCTCTGGCACACATG
>JANHZT010004215.1:43865-54307 GCA_032468215.1 Stegonotus admiraltiensis | reverse complement strand
CCTGGGGGAAGGATATTGCAAAATCTCCATTCCCACCCCACTCTGGGGCCAGCCAGAGGTGGCATTTGCCAGTTTTCCGAACAACTCAAAATTTCTGATACTGGTTCTCCAGAACCTGTTGGATTTCACCCCTGGGCTAGATGCAAACCCATAGCACCTACAACATAAGCAATGCAGAAGTTCTTTTTTCTTTACAATATACATTTTAAAGAGTATGCTACAGTAGATGCTCTCTAGAAGTCAATTATAGAACAGAAATCAATGAATTATAGAATGAGATACAGGTTAATTGTTCAGTATGATACCATTGCTTAACCAGCAGTATGAGAAGTGAGAGTGTAAACTTCTCATGCTCATATGGTACTTTACTTAATGACCAGGTTGTTTAAGGAAATGCTAGTGATTGCCAAAAGAAGACAGCATATATATTTTCTCATATAAGAGTGGAGTGTTCAAGCACTTATCCAATCTAAACAATCATTAAAATAAAATTTATTTACAAAATAAGTGTTGTTGTTTTATTCTAGCACTTCATCTTCTGTATGCCTTTAAATCTGCAAGAAAAGACAGTCTTCTACCTTTATGTGCAACAAGATGGACTTCTGGTTCCACAGTTCCTCGTATCACCACTCACTATACTATTTACCCCCGAGAGAAAGACAAACGGTGGAAAGGTAAGTGGCAATGTTTTAAATAATACATATATACTTTTTCCATAATCAAACAGTAGCCTAGAAGTGGAAAGAATAAATTGTGTTTAACAAATAAATAAATAAACACAGTATATGTGAAGTATGTAATTTATGGCTAATTATAAAGGTTGTCCTCAACTTACAACCACAGTTGGGACTGAAACTTCTGCCATTAAGCAATGTGATCATTAACTGAATCACACCCAATTTTATGACCTGGTTGCTATGGTTGTTATGTGAATAACTGCTGATGTTAAGTGAATCATGTGGTAGTTAATCAAATCCAGGTTCCTCCATTGAGGAAGTTTGCTTGTTGGTAGCCCCCTGGGAAAGCTATGAATGTCAATCATATGACCCCCGGATTTTCAATAAATATCTTCTGGTTGCTAAATGCTCAAATTTTGATCATGTGACTGTGAGGATGCTGTGCCGGTAGTAAGTGCAGGAACAGATCATAAGTCACTTTTTTTAGCACCATCATAACTTTGAACAGTTATTAAACAAATGTTTGTAACTTGAGGACTACCTTTATTTTGGGAGGATATCCTGTATATCTGTAGTAAATATGTAACAGTATCTTTGCATTATTTTATGCTGATCCAAATTGGTTAACTCAGTTTATACTGTTTAATTTTCATGTTATATGTATGTTATTTTGACTGTTCACCGCCCTGAGTCCTTCGGGAGAAGGGCGGTATAGAAAATAAAATAAATAAATAAATAAATAAATTTTATTAATAGTTTGTCTTTATTTTTGACATATAGGGAATTAAAATCCAATATGATATTTTTCTAAGTAGATAAGGCAGAAAACATTTACAGTAATTAGTGTGTCACTGTGGCTATGAAAGTAAACGTAGGCTTGCACAAATGTAAATCTATTTTGTTTGAAGTTGTATTGTGGACTCTGTAATTATGAATCTTAATAGCCTTTAAGTTATTGTCCTAGATCCTTCCAGCAACATGTTTTATGGTCTGTAAATGATTTATTTTTACATTCAACGTAAACCAAGGTTTTAGAACCTGGAAAGTACTCCGTAAATTTTGCTAAGTTGAGCAGGACAATTGTAATAGATAGAGGTAGTCACTTAATAATTCTCCAGCAAGACAAGACAAAAAAGTTCCGGTATGCATCTATCTTCTTTTAGTTCATTGCATGAATTTGCTATTGATGTCTTAGATCAAGGAGAATGGAACAATCAATTTTAATTTAACACCATATCTGATGATTTAATTTTCCTCTATGAAAGGGATAAGCATGGAAAGATTTGCAGAAGAAGCTGATGTTGTTATAGTTGGAGCAGGTCCTGCAGGACTTTCTGCAGCTATTCGACTCAAGCAGTTAGCTAGCGAGCATGGCAAAGAAATCCGTGTATGCCTGGTGGAGAAGGCTGCTCAGATTGGTGCACATACCCTCTCTGGAGCTTGTCTTGAGCCTCGTGCCTTGGAGGAACTTTTTCCGGATTGGAAAGAACGAGGAGTAAGTTCACTTGTTCTAATTCATCTCTACTTAATATTATTTACAAAACAGATTAATGATTTAAAGGTTAATTATTAGATTAATATATTTTGAATGCTGAGAATAAGTATTTGAGAACAATTATCAGTGCAATTCAAATAACAATATTTTTTAGCTAACTACCTTCAGTAGTAGATCTTCAGTGGTAGAATAAAAATGACTTTTTAGCTTGATACCTTCCTGTTTACATACAGGAGGTGCATTTTTATATTCCATAACTTTTTATTTTAAACAGAATATGAAATGTTCCAATTTAAATAATATCTGTAATGATCAAACTATTTAAATGATTTTAAAGAAGTTGAATATTTCTTTATTAAAACCGTGATATTTCATTTCTTTTCCTAAGGCTCCGCTACATACTTCTGTAACAGAAGACAGATTTGGAATCTTAACAAAGAAGTATAGAATTCCAGTTCCCATTCTTCCAGGTAGTGTTGAATACAAAACTATTTTAACACAAATTGCCTTTTTGAATTGGGATGTAAAATATTCCTCTGAATTCTTCCTTTACTCAAGAAAATAGTACAGCTAGTCCTGGATTTATGACCATAATTGAGCCCAAAATTTCTGTTGCTAAGTAAGACATTTGTTAAGTGAGTTTTGCCCTATTTTATGAGCTTTCTTGCCACAGTCATTAAGTGAATCACTGCAGTTGTTAAGTTAATAACAGAGTTGTGAAGTGAATATGGTTTTCCCATTGACTTTGTTCATCAGAAGTTGCAAAAGGTGATCACATGAATCTAGGACATGCAACTGTCACAAATATGAGTCATTTCCCAAGCACCTGGATTTTGGTCACATGATGGTGGGCTGCTGCAACAAATGTGTGAAAAACGATCATAAATCACTTTTTTCAGTGCTATTGTAAGTTTGAATGGCCACTAAATGAATTGTTGTAAGTTGAGGACTATCTGTAATATATTTATATTGACAGTGTGGTATTACTATATTTATAAAACACTAATGAAGACAATTCGCCAATCTACTTGACATTTCTAGCATATCAGAATTTTTCTCTGGTGGCAAGGTGGATGTTTTTTCAACATAAATATTTATTTATTTATTAAATTTCTATACCGCCCTTCTCCCGAAGGACTCAGGGCGGTGTACAGCCAAGAATAAAACATAACAATATCAAGATAAAGCAGTTTAAAATTAATTAAAAATTATGACCCATAAATATGTCAGCTTAGAGCAAAGAATTTACTACAGGTAGTGCTTGCTTACCAGTGGTAATTGGAACTGTGAACTCCATCACCAAGTGGCGTAATTGCAAAATCATGTGACTGCACTGACTTGAGAACAGCAGTTCTGGCAGTCCCAGTTGACACTGGGCAAACTACGCAGCTGCAGAATCCCATGGTCACATGATCCCCATTTGCAACCTTCTGTAGCTTCCCCAGTGTCCCATGTTGTGAAACAGTGCAACATTGTAATTGCGAGCTGTGTGCCAAATGCCCTCATGTGGCTGCAGGGTGTGACAACAACCGTAATTACAAGAATGAGTTGTAAGTACCTCTCATTTGGTGCAGTCATTACTCTGAATTGTTGCTGAATGAGTGGTTATTAAATGAGGACTACCTAGAATACTTTTCCAGTGCGCTGCGTCTGCAATCCATAGATAGATGGATTGTTTCCTCATTCGATGACTTGACTGGGTGAATTTTAAAATCCTTTCTGACTCTCTTCTCATGCCATGGCTCCGCCTACCTTCCCACAATCCCCAGTCTTTCACTCAGTCGCTGACTGACTGGTGTGTTTTTTTGTGCTCTTCATGCTTGTTCTTAATCCTTTAGTGCACTTAGGAGTTTTCCTTTATTTTTGAGTTAATTGTTTTTCTCGGTGAGAGCTAACAGATCTGCCTAGCTGCGGCGTGTGGAACATGTTTGGAGCTCCAGGCTGTCCCTCGCCTTAGTCCAGCATTACGTTCGGACACTGTCCCTGCGGGGCAGTTTCGGCGTGGGCAATTAGCCGCCGGCATGTTGGTGGGGGGTCCAGTTTCGGAACTCCAGCCTGCGCCTGTTTCTCCGCTTCCCGATAGCTCTTGCTAGCGGCGGCTCCGGAGCTACTACACGGTATGCCGTGCGGGCTCTGATGTTTGATGCAGGCTCACTCCGGCGTTGAGGGGATCCTTTCTTCACGCTGCCCATCGGCTCAGTCTTCGGCCTGACAGCTGCTGGTCGGAGCTGACGGAACACCGGATCAGCGGTCGCCGCCTCTCAGCTGACCGCTGAGACGATTACGAGCCTTGCCTTCCCTCCAAGCGGCTCTCAGTGACGGCTCGGACTTTCGCGCCATTTCTAACCACCGCTTTCCAAGGGCGCCCGCCATTTTGATTCGGCTTGCATGGTATTGAGGTAACTGCGGGGGCCGCCATTTTGGATAAGGGCACTGGATGCCATTTTTGGGGGCCGCCATCTTGTTTCTCCGGCCGCCATTTTTGTTAAGGGCAGATTGTATTGCTGAGCCTGGCTTCTTTTTCGGAGGACCGCAGTTCTTCCTTACCTTGCCACCTGGCCAGCTTAGACCACAGTTATTGACTTGGCTTCACAGTGCCTGCTGTGTCCCAGCATTATATACATAGTTCATTGTTTTTTTAGTTTGTATATATAATTATATTTTTAAAAAAATTTTTTTTTTTGATTGACATCGCTATCTTGATACTTGACTTGCCCTTTTCTGTGGCGTGGCCTGGTCATTATGGCAGACTCTCCCCTCTCTTCGGACCTTGAACACAAGGCTAGCCCTTCTGTAACTCCTGCCAAGCTCAAGCCAGCATCTAGGGCGCGCTCCGCCTCAACCTCACGCAAGTCCCACCTTTCAAAGGACTCTGTTGCGGCAGATAAGGACGCGTTGCGCCGTCACAGGGCGCTCGAACGTCAATATGATAAAGCCAGGAGGACCGCTTCCTCTCATCTCCCTCGGGAGCTTCAGCCATCATCAGAGGGGACTCCTCCACGGGGATCTTCTGCGCTGGGGGCTAGGTCAGAGCTTCCTCTACCGTCTGTGCTCCCGTCCGCCACAGCAACACCTTCCAGTGGCCATGGCGGTCTGTCCAGGCGGGTGTCCCTTTCTATGCCAGACATCTCGTCGGTTGGATTGGACTCTAATCCGCCGATTTCTCGCCTCGCTCCTGCGGCAACCTTTACTCCTACGGCAGCGGGACTTCGCACGGGGGACGCACAGCCAGCCGCACCACAGTTGGACCTCCAGGCCATGTTTTCCACGTTGTCTTCTCTGTTAGCTGCCGGCATTCACCAAGCCTCCCAGCCACCACTCTATGCAGCTGCTCCACCATTACATCCCCACGTAGCGGCCCAACCCCGGGGTCGTTCTTCCAGACATGCTGAGTCTGACTCATCAACTGACTCGGAGCGGGGTGATGAGCCACCCGAGGACATTGAGTTCTCGGAGGATGAGGGCCTTTTGCCAGATGCCCCTTCCTTTTCGGGGTTATTCCGTCCGTCCTTGTTTAAATCGCTTCTCCACAAGGCCCGTCAAACGACTAGCCTGGGAGCTTCGGACGTGCTGCCCGGTGTTCCGTCAACCTCCTCCGGTCCTCATGATGCGCTTTTTACTTCTTCTAAACCGGACAAAGACTATATCCCCTATCCGCAGCTCTTCTCTGACGTACTACAGTCTCCATGGTCACAGCCTGCTTCCTTGACAGCTCCCACTAGTCAGGACAAAAAGCTGTATTGCGCATCCCCGGAATTGGATGACATTTTGGCCTTACCGACGGTTGACCAGCCTGTTGCGAACTTGTCGTCCTCTTCGGTACTATCCACTGAAGCCCTCGATGGACTTAAATCTGAGGACAGAAAGGCGAAACTAGCCTTTCGCAAGACCCAACAGGCCGTGGCCTGGACAATTAAGACAGCAACAGCCACATCCTTTTTTAACCGTGCATCGCTAATTTGGCTTCGTCAGCTCCAGGAGCGGCTGCCCCCAGAGGAGACGAGGCTGCACCAAGATATTAATAAAATTGTGGCAGACACGGAGTACTCTGCGGATGCCTCCCTGAACTCGGTAAAGTTCACCTCCAGGGCTCTGGCTTCTTCCGTCACGTCTAGGTGGCTGTTCTGGCTCAGGGGCTGGAAGGCCGACGTTAAGGCCAAGTGGAAACTGGCGGCAGCCCCTTATAAGGCTCCTTCTCTTTTTGGATCGGCCCTCGACCAGGTTCTGGTGGAGGATAAGGACAAGCGCAAAGTCCTCCCGACTACGTACCGCAGACCAGAACGTCGCTATACCCCATATACACAGAGGCAGCCCTTTCGGCCCTCCTCTGGGCAAGGGGGTCCCTATACACAACGCCCCTTCTTCCAGGGTTCAGGCCGTTCGACGGACAGGAACCGCTTCTCTGACAGGGGCAGGCCTTCTTCCTCCAGACGCCCCTTCAGGGGTTCCGGCTTCAAACAGTTCCGTAAAGGGAAATGACTCGGGGCTGCACGGCCCCATCGGCGGTCGCCTTCAGTTTTTCCACCACCAATGGGAGCAGTCGACCGCGGACGCTTGGGTGCTTCGCACCGTCACCTTTGAACTCACCATCGAGTTTACAGCCTGCCCCCCAAGTCGCTGCACCTCTTGTCCTGCCCCTACATCCTTGGAGAAGGATCGTCTTATGAGAGAAGAGATTTCTCATCTTCTGTCCATCAGGGCGATAGAACCGGTACCGTGGGACCAACGAGGGGCCAGTTTCTATTCCGTTCTCTTCTTCGTTCCCAAGAACTCGGGTGGCTGGCGGGGTATCCTAAACTTGAAACACTTGAACCTCTCGGTTCGCTACCGGAAGTTCAAGATGCTTTCCCTCCAATCAATTCTTGACGGGGTGCGACAAGGGGACTTCCTTCAATCTCTGGACCTCAAGGAGGCCTACCTCCATGTCCCAGTTCATCCCGACCACCGGCGATACCTACGGTTCCAGTATGGGGGCAACCACTATCAATATTGTGCCATGCCCTTTGGATTGTCTTCTGCGCCCAGAACGTTCACCAAGTTGGTGGCTGTCGTAGCGGCAACCCTCCGGACCAGGCCAGTGAGAATCTTGTGCTACCTGGACAACATCCTGGTCCTGTCGTCCTCTGTAGACCGGGCACTACAGGACATGGCACTAGTGATAGACACCTTTCAACGGCATGGTTTCTCGATAAATGTCCCAAAGCGTCAATTGGTACCCTGCACCCGCCTCCTACACCTCGGGGCGGTGATCGACACCATCGAGTGCAAAGTTTACCTGTCGCCAGACAGGATCCAGAGTCTGTCGGATCTGTTCCACCAGGTTCTGTCTCGCAGGAGTGTTACGCTTCTCTATCTGTCTCAACTGTTGGGGAAAATGGTTTCCTGCTTCTCGATCGTACCGTGGGCCCGATGGCACGCGAGGCCCTTGCAGTGGTTTCTGCTCCCCTTTCAGCGGTCGGGCCGCAGCAACTCGCTCCACAAAGTGCCACTACCGCCACAGGTTCATCTTGCGCTTTGTTGGTGGACTTCTCCGGCTCTGCTCTGCGGTTCCCAATTTCTGGAACCACGCCGTCTGACTCTGACATCGGATGCCAGCCTTGTGGGTTGGGGAGCTCACCTTCAAGATCTGGTAGTGCAGGGCCGCTGGTCTCCATTGGACAGGAGGCACAGCATAAACCTGCTCGAATTGCGGGCGATCAGGCTTGCCCTCTGTAACTTCAAACCCACCTCGAAGGTCAGCACATCTTGATCCTCACCGACAACATGTCAGCCAAGGCCCACGTGAACAAACAAGGGGGCACACGGTCCCAGGCCTTGATGTGGGAGTCGGAGAGTCTGTTCACGTGGGCAGAACGTCATGTCCTCTCTATAACGGCAGACCATATCTCCGGCGTCGACAATGTCCGGATGGACTGGCTCAGCAGGGAATGGATCGACCCTGCAGAGTGGCAACTTCTGCCCAGTCTATTCCAGGAGGCGGCCCTTCGATTCGGAATGCCGACCGTCGATCTTTTCACCAGTCCAACCAATGCCCAGCTGCCTCGGTTTGTGACTCGTTACCCGTGTCCGGCGGCGGAGGACTACAACGCACTACGATGTCGCTGGCCCTCAGGCCTGTTGTATGCCTTTCCCCCGATTCCCCTTCTGCCGTGAGTACTTCGGAAGCTTATAACCGAAAGGGCCGAACTCTTACTGGTGGCTCCCAACTGGCCGCGCCGCCCTTGGTATGCGGATCTGGTCGCCCTGTCAGTCTCCCGCCCATGGGTGATTCCCTCCCATCGGCTCGCTGTCTGCCAGGGGGCCATTTGCCACCCAGAGCCCCAGTGGCTCCAATTGGCCGTCTGGCGTTTGAGCGGGTCATCATGAGGAAAGAGCGTATCTCTGACCAAGTGATAGGGACCATACAGGCTGCTCGGCGTCCGTCCACCTCTTGCATATACGACGCTACTTGGAAGGCGTTTTGCCTTTGGTGCTCCGGTGACCATCTGGATCCCACATCAGCTACTGTCTCTGATGTTCTGGATTTTCTCCAGGCTGGTTTCAAGAAGGGTCTCTCTCCATCGACCCTACGCCGACAGGCAGCCGCCTTGTCTACTGTTGTCGCCTGCTCACCTTATCCATCTTTGTCGCACCATCCGCGAGTCAGGTGTTTTCTTCATGGGGCTGTGAACCTTCGTCCCCCCACTGTTCATCGTTACCCGACCTGGGATCTTCCGTTGGTTCTGCAGGCGCTCATGTCTCCACCCTTCGAGCCCTTGGGGTCGGTTCCACTGAAGTTTCTCTCTTTCAAGGTCGCCTTCCTCCTGGCCATAACTTCTGCCAGGAGGATTTCGGAGCTTACTGCCTTGTTTATAAGGAAAGACCTTTGTATATTTCACGCAAACACGGTCGTGCTCCGCCTGGATCCCACGTTCCTCCCTAAGGTGAACTCATATTTCCACCGTGCCCAGGAGCTCATCTTACCGGACTTCTGTCCCTCACCAAGACACCGTCTCGAGAAAGATTGGCACACACTTGATGTGTGGAGAGCCCTTCGTCGCTATATCCGTCGTACAGCCTCCTTCCGTAAGACTGAGGCTCTGCTAGTCTCTTTCCACCCAGCCTCCATGGGCCAGAAGGTGTCCCCTTCCACGGTTGGCCGCTGGCTTAAGGCTTGTATTTCCTTGGCATACGAACTGAAGGCCTGCTCGCCACCTGGTGGGATCCTCCCGCATTCTACCCGCAGCGCTGCCACCACTGCTGCATGGGCTACGCAGGCCTCAGTGTCTGATATCTGTCATGCTGCCACTTGGTCAACCATTTCGCCGTTTATCCGACACTACAGAGTGGACGTTTTTGCTTCGGCTGAGGCCTCCTTTGGGTGGCGGGTCTTGCAGTGTGTGCACAGTGGCCAGGACTCGGGGAGCATACAGCCTCCCACCCTGGAGAGTTAAGCTTGGGTATATCCCATCTATGGATTGCAGACTCAGCGCACTGGAAAACGGACGTTGTTCTTACCTGAACGTCCATTTTCTGGGCGCTGCGGATGCAATCCATTCCCTTCCCCCTTTTTGTTGTATTGTGGCTTCCTGCTCCGGGTCCTCGTCTGGACTGAGGACTACTTTCCCTTGCTTGCTTACCTTCCCGCGGTGACTTACCTTGCCGGTGGCGCCTTCATGAAAGACTGGGGATTGTGGGAAGGTAGGTGGAGCCATGGCATGAGGAGAGAGTCAGAAAGGATTTTGGAACGTCCAGAAAATGGACGTTCAGGTAAGAACAACGTCCGTTTTGCATGACAACTTTGTGAACTAATGCGCATGGCTGTTTATTCAGTTGTATAATTAAACCATAAACAATGACTGCTTGTCATCTCAAATGGCAAAAGATAAATTCTAAACTAATTTGCTGTTATATTAAATAATAAAAGCATTTCTGATGTATTTTTTTCTTAACTAGGTCTTCCCATGGTTAATCATGGGAATTACATAGTTCGTCTAGGACATTTTGTGAGCTGGTTGGGTGAACAAGCAGAAGCACTTGGTGTTGAAGTCTATCCAGGCTATGCTGCAGCTGAGGTAATAACGTATTTTATATACAGATATGAAATTTCTTGAACTTGTAGTACATTTCATATACTTCCCGCCTGGACTATTGTAACGCTCTCTACATGGGGCTTCCCTTGAGGTGCACCCGGAGGCTTCAGTTGGTCCAGAGTGCGGCCGCGCGGGGGATTATGGGAGCGACGAGGTGCTCCCACGTGACACCTCTCCTACGCGAGCTGCACTGGCTTC
>JANHZT010004214.1:42217-54160 GCA_032468215.1 Stegonotus admiraltiensis | reverse complement strand
TCTGGGAACAGCTGATTGGGGGTATTCCTGGAGGCCGATCCACCTGCCAATCAGCTTTTTTCTTATTTTCCTCCCCAAAAACTAAGTTGCATCTTATACTCCGGTGTGTCTTATACTCTGAAAAATACGGTAAATAATTGACACCTGGGAGGACTCAGCATCCTTTCTGGACCCTCCAATCCTGCCATCACCTTCTCTTCCCCAACCCAGAAAAAAAAAAAACAGGAGCAAAGAAATGAAAGAGTGAGCTAGTGAGAGAGACTCTGGGGCCTCACTTGGTTCCTTCTTACAGATTTTCTGCTGGGTTTTCTCCCCTCTGCCCCTGCCAGCTGTCCCAAAGTGGCACCCAAAGTGGTATTACAATGCATTGACATGCCCCATGAGCAAAATCACACCTGCTTTTTCTGCAGTGGGTAAGAAGGACACCCCCCCCAGCATGATGGTATGGCCAAGGGCTCCTAACCCAGTCCCTGCCATGTTTCGGAGGCAGCTGGCTCACCTGGGGGCAGTTACAGTTACAGGTATGTGTGACAGCTGAACTCTCCAAAGGTGTGTGTGGAATTGGAGCAAGAGGATGCTTATTATCTAGTGATTTCCTGCTACCTCAGCAGCTCCTTTGGGTAGGGTGCCCCTGAGCTGTTTTTCAGTCACTGGAGTTGGCCCTGAAGGTAGGCATGGTTGCTATCCAGGCATGCTTCATCTGCTGCAGGAGAAACCACCCACTTCCTGGCTTGGCAAAGGGGCCAAGGAGGATTATATAAAAGGAAGCAGAATAAAATTAGGCCTGCTATACATACGATATATTCAGCTGCACGATAGCAGGTCTGCCCCGGGAACATTTTTACATAATTGGGGTTTTTTAGGGCCATAGAACTTGAATTCGTGACAACTTTGACTTTAGCGTTAAGGCCCAGAAGCTAAGCTGTCAGTCCTCATGACTGGAATGTAACTTAGATAGGATGGCAGCCAGACTGTTTAGAAGAGGTGGGGCTCCTGGGCCCAGAATAGGGGCTTGGCCTCTTTTTCTGCCTTCCCTAATTTTCTACGCCCACTCAACCCATTTTATAATCTGTTTATGATTTAATTAAAATCTGTTCATTGTTGTTTCATACAAATAAATTAACAAACAAACAAACAAACAAACAAACATAGAAATAAAATAAAAATTGGGCCAGTTTACAAACTAGTGTAAAAAATACAGCAACAATCTATAAAATGTTATAAAATCATTTTTAGATCTGAGAACTCCAGCTAAGCCACTCATGAAATTTTTATTTCTAAATTTTAGGGAGGAAGAGAATGAAAAGTGGATGGCTGCTTATAGATGTTGTGTGTATCCTTGAGTAAGGAGAAGTAGTTTGAGAACTGCCAAGGTTTAGCTTACCTCGTTGGGTAAGCCTAGAAAATTATAGTTTGTGAAAGAAACTTTGATTCAACCAACTCTGGCTTAGTGTGGTCTACGTAGCCACGAAGAGCTGGATAACTCATCTCATCCGTCTTAACAATTTTTTTATTTATACGTACCATGTTTTCCTGAAAATAAGACCCTGTCTTATATTTTTTGAACCCCGAAATAAGTGCTTGGCCTTATTTTTGGGGAGGTCTTATTATTTTGGGGCTCCTCTTGCTGTCTTACCTGATTTCCAGCTCTGTGTTTAAATATTTTCGGGGAGGGCATATTTTCGGGGGGAGGGAGGTTTATTTTAGTGCATGCGCTCAAAAGCCCGATTGGGCTTATTATCAGGGGATGTCTTATTTTCAGTGGCCCACTGAAATTATCTTATCATATTTATTAAGTAACCCTATGAGGCCGAGGGATGTTAGTGACCTGTGAGTTTCATTGCTGGGTGCAGTGGTGTGCTGATAAACGTACAGGTAGTCCTCACTTAGTGATGGCAATTGGGACTGGCAACCTGATCATTAAGTGAAGCAGCCACTAAATGAAATTGTGACTGTGTTTATAATCTTAATTCAGCTTTTCTTTGCTTAACAGATCTGTGAAGCTCATAAATGTGAGGATCGATCAGTTACTTTTTAAAGCATTGTTGTAACTGCAGATGGTCACTAAACAAGGCAATTGTAAAGGAGGACTCCCTGTATAACATCTGGCTCTGTTGCTGCATGAGCCACCAAACAGCTTAGCTCTGCTCTCAATCAGCTTGCAAAATTCCTGAAAATTTAACAACTGGCTCTCACAAGCTGGTATGAACCAGTTTTAACACACCTCTGGATGGGTAGGATGCTGCCCAGGTCCACTCAAACTATTTTCCTGTTACTCAGCTCCTCTAGTCGCACCTGCCACAATTTACATGCTAGCCAATACTATTTTTTAATGTAAAGTTATAGTGACAGAATCTTGCAAACCTGAAAAAGCTTCCCCCCGCCCCCCAAAAAACTTATCTTTGTGAGAACTAGGGAGGGTCTTGTCTGAGACTCTAGTCCAGTGATGGTTGACCTTTTTGGTGCCAAGTGCCCAAAGTGCACACCCACTCATGCAAATGTGCACGTGCGTGCTGGAACCCCCAAAATGTAATTTAAATGCCCCACACACATGTGCCCTGCCCCCTCCCACCAATTTTTGGCTTCCAGATTGATGCAGGAGGCTTTCCAGGCCCAAAACAGAGCATGGGGGATGCTCATGCTGTGCCCCTGTGCCAGGCGAAGGCTGGAGTGCCCGCAGAGAGGTTTCTGCGTGCCACCTGTGGCACATGTGCCATAGGTTCGCCATCACGGCTCTAGTCGATTACATTTCTGTCCCAGACTCATATTTATCTGACCATTGTATTGGCTGTGGCTTTTTCTCTTGTGCCTCAAGGTTATTCCTTCAAGGTTATTCACTAAATCTCCATCTGGCCTGTATGATCCTACTCATCTGACCCAAGAAACAGGCCTTGGAAGCATTTGAATTGCACTTCCCTTTATGAAATCTGGACTAAATTATATGAATGGTTAGACAAGCGGAAGAATGCCAAGAAGGTGTAGTGAATGTCTAGAAATATATATGTCAATGTATAATGAACTTGTGTGTATGGTATAGGTTTATTGGATATGGATATAGTTGTCTAGGAGGAATTATGTAGTATGTTTGACATGTAATGAAGTAAGATATATGTAAATTTGTGTATAGATTAAGGAATATATTATTTATTAATTTGAATTAGACAGAAATGTTAGAAACTGGAAATGTCAAACCACATCCATTGTTTTTTAAATTTGAATTATTAATAAAAAAAAATTTTTAAAAAAAAAGAATTGCACTTCCCTTTTCAACATTCTCCCTTCCATTCTACAGACCCGCTCACTTAGCTCCTCAGAGCCCAGTCTGTGGAAGAACAGCCTCTTCAACAAATTCAGAAATTTTGCTTGGCACAAGCGCCGCAGCAGCCATTTTGAGCTTTCAAATTGTGTGGATAACACAGCATGTGATCCTTGGTTTTTGGGGCGGCTTCAGAGACCGGCTGTTGGCAGCTGTGTGGATATGAAGAGTAGACCTGATGTCTGCCCTCAATCTCAGGGACCTGGGAAAGAGAAATTCCCATCTCAACCAAGTGAAATGGATTCTGTGTGGTCAGACTTGGTTCCATCCACATCCTTAGACGCTCTGCATTTCTGGGTAGATAAATCCTTCTCCATCAGCCATTCTTCTCTGGACTGTCCAACAGCATCCAAAATAGAAGAAGAAACTAGTGAAGCTCCCAAGTCTTTCTCTGAAAATATATTAGAAGACCATTTAAAATCAGAAACACCTCTGCTTTCTATTGTGAGGAATTCAGAAAACCTGAGTGACCACACTGGGCCCAGAAAGTCTGGACATTTTGGCAAAGGAACAGGACTTAAGAGTGTCATGGCAGGCCCACACATCCAGTGGCCTCCAGGAGTAGTGGAGGATGCAAAAACCACCCCAACCAAGAATCCTTCAATAATTCGCTACGAGATTATGATCACAATGACTAAGTCAGAAGAAGAAGACGTGAAAGCCAAACCCACAGCCGGCTGTGGTGAGCAAAGCTCGCCTTACCACTCATCTGGGAAGGCAGCACTTTCTCTGGGGGTTGCTGAATTAGAGAAAACAGAGGGACAACGTCACCAGAAACCAGCCAGACCGGCTTCTCAGTTGTCAGCGTGCAAGGAATTCCAAAACTGCAACAGGTTGCATGGGGTGGAAACCTGTCAGGTGTGCAGCTTGATAGCAACTCCTGCCACTAAGAGCCTGGCAGTTCCGCGGGGACTGGAGAGCAGCCCAAGGGAAGGAGCGCAGCAGAACGGTGCCGATCCAGGGCATTCACAGAATGGCACCTCGGTGGAAGGGAAAGGCAATATAGCATTGGAGACCTTGGCCAATAGGTACGTGGGGAACAGGGTTGGGAAGCCAGGCGTCGCAGCAGGTGTGTTCTCTGAACCAGCCCTGAACTGCTCAGAAGGACTCGGGAGACATGCCTTGGCAAAGAAAAAGAGAAAGCTGGAGGGTCATTTTTCTCCTTCTCCGTCCGCTAAACCTTGGGAGGTCCTGGATGTCTATTGGAATAGTTTATCCCACAACAGCTCAGGTGGGGTGTTTTAACTCTTAATCTGTCAGCAATCTTTGGCAGAGTACTGAATGAAGCAGTTATCAGAGAAAAGAAAAGATGGAGAAGGGAGGTGTGAACAGGTTTGGGGGCTAGTCCAGGGTTCAGGGTTTGTGCAGAATGCAAAGAGAGAGAGAGAGAGAAAGTAAGGAATCAATCCCCATTTGCTGCAGTCCTTGGGACCTGATTTTTGGGAAGAAAGCTTGGGTTCGATTAGAAGGGGATTATGGAAACTGTACTTCAGCATCACCGGAGGTGCTAGGGGGTAGAGGCGGGGGTGGGTTCTACCTTTAGAATCTTTACTACCGGTTCGCAATGGGACCGCATGCATAGAAGCTTCCTGATGACATCCGGGTCAGTAGGTGGAGCCTCCCGCCGGTTTTACTACCAGTTCTTGCGAACCGGTCCGAACCGGGGGCAACCCACCACTGGGTAGAGGGCTGGCTAGCATTATTGGCAGTTATTTAAATGGCTGAATAGCTGAGGAAAGAGGAAGGAATGCCATGGAACTGGTACCTTTTTCTCTATAAAAAGTTTGAACCCAGCTTCCTTCCATAAAGCTGAGTGGCAAAGGAAATCCCATCAAGTCTGGAGAAGATTATTCCTTTGCAAGATTGCACAGGATTATAATTAGTGGGTCTGCAAATGACTGATGCATTTGCTCATTTTTCAGAGCCTTTGGATATTGCAAAGGGCTGGGAAAGAAACTAATGACTTGGACTGTTGATGTGGACTGAGATTTTTTTAAAATTCAGCAATTGCCTGGCCTTCCTGAGTTGGGACCCACGTATGCATTGCTCAAAATAAGGAAAAAGAGGAATGGCAGTTTACGAGATGGTTGCACAAGTTAATTTATAGGTAGAGATGTACGTTTGGAAATAATGACTATAATTTATATAGAAATTAAAGGTATTTCAACAAGGCTTTGGCCAGGTGACAATTCCTGCATGCAGTTGTGGGTGGGTGATTTCAAAGCCCTTCAGCATCCCTCTCCCCAGCCCCCTCCACCCCAATTTAAGATGGAAGTAGGATGGGCAGTAGTTTAAAATTTATTAGCTGTTTGGGAGGCTGTGAAGGCCATCTTGTGAGTGATGCTAAGCTGCCTTTTAAAACAGAACTAATTATTGAAGAGTGTTGCTCTTTTGCTTAAGTGGGTTTCTAATTGTCTATGTGTGTACTATGTGTGAAAACTCTTATGTGTGAGAGGTTTCCTATTGTTAGCCAGCCTGAGCTTGGAAGTGGGTGGCACATAAGTAATAAGTAGACTCCTATAAATGAGGAACACTTTCAAATCAGTGGTGAAATGTAAAATTTGTTACTACCGGTTCTGTGGGCGTGGCTTGGTGGGGGGGGTAATGTGACTGGGTGGGTGTGGCCAACTTTTTTTTTTTTACTTTTACAACCATTTTTTCTACAACCTCTTTGGCTGAAGAGGTTGTAAAAAATATGCTTTTAAAAGCCTCTGATGATCCCAGCTGAGCTGCACGATCATCAGAGGCTTTTTTTTTTTACTTTTAAAAGCATTTTATTGGCCAAAGAGGTTGTAGAAAACATGCTTTTAAAAATTAAAAAAAAAAGCCTCTGATGATTGCACAGCTCAGGTGGGCATGGCCAGGGGACAGACAGGGATGTTTGCTACCGGTTCTCCGAACCGTCTAACGCCATCGCTACCGGATCGGGCTATCCAGTCCGAACCGGGAGCATTTCACCCCTGCTTCAGATAGGTGTCTTTTGTAGAGCAAGGCACATGACCTCCTTATTTCCTCTTAAGAACTTCAAAAGATGTCAAAAATAGCAGTAGTTAGTGGGCAAGAATACATAATCGAAGACTGGGTTCCAATAAATATCCACTTAATGAATATTTAATCATTTGCATTGGACTATGTAGAATTTGCTTCTGAGTGAATGTATTGCATTATGACCAGATAAAAGGTGAGTGCATTATCAGCTAATGTATCTTCAGATAGATCCAGCACAGATATCTATATTCTGTATTCTGATTGCAGACACATCGTATTATGTCCTGTTTCGTTGCACTCTTGCATCTCTCTTGTTCACATTACTGGGGTTCTATAAAGCATGGAGGAAAGAGGGATGTATGATGCACGCAGGGGTGGGCAGCTGCTGGTTGTAACAACTGGTTCGCCTGGAACCAAAAATGTGAGCAAGCGCACACTCTCTCTCGCTTTGCTCGCACATGCCTTCCACACATGCACATGGCATTGAAAAACCAGCAATTATATAGGATGTGATAGTGCCAGAGCGGGTGGGCAGGGCCAGCCCTGGTCGGAACTATCGGTTCACTCGGGAAGCAGCCCACCTCTGGATGCATACTTATTTTGGGGGGGCACATGTTGCAGCATAAGAACACTGCCAAAAGAAGTCGAATGCTTCTTTCTCAGCAGCCCCTACGGGAGAATTCCACAGCTTTTCCATTTGTTGGTGGGAATACATCCTTAGCTGAATTCTACTTCTAGTTCTAATTCTAGAGCCGAGGTGGCGCAGTGGATAGAGTGCAGTACTGCAAGCTACTTCAGCTGACTGCTAGCTGCCGTTCGGCAGTTCAAATCTCATCAGGCTCAAGGTTGACTCAGCCTTCCATCCTTCCGAGGTGGGTAAAATGAGGAACCAGATTGTTGAGGGCCATAGGCTGACTCTGTAAACCGCTTAGAGAGGGCTGTAAAAGCACTATGAAGTGATATATAAGTCTAAGTGCTATTGCTAGTTCAAAAATTTAAAATTATTGCTTGCTATGGTGATCAACAATGGAGCCATAGGATTAAAAGCAGGGGTGAAATCTACTTACCTTCCCTACCGGTTCAGAAGTGCATGGGTCACATGCACGCATGGACCCTCTGCGTATGTGCAAACCCTTCTGCGCATGCACAGAGGGTAAAAACCAGGAAATAACCTGTTTTTTACCCTCTGCGAATGCACAGAAGGGTTTGCGCATGCGCAGAGGGTCCGTCCGTGCATGTGACCGGGCGTGCATGTAACCGGGCGCACAACGGATGAGTGGGCGGAGCCTCACGCTACCATCACTACCAGTTCTCCGAACCACCCGCCGCCATCGCTACCAGTTCAGCCAAATCTGTCCGAACCAGTAGCATTTCACCCCAATTAAAAGTTTGCCTTGGGATGTTGTCTTGGGAGAAAGAGAACAAACAAACAAACCTAAATATGAATGTAGCTTTATTATTTCAGAGCCAAAGCATCTGAGTAAACTGAAGGACCGTTTGTCTACCCATTCTCAAACGTGGCAGTTAGTTAAAGGATAGAATCCTGCTTATGGGACAATAGGACATAAAGTCTGCTCGCTATTGGCCAGACAGCATCAAAGAAAGAGGATTTGGGAGAAGAATGTCCCTGTCATTCCTGTGGTCTATTTCTTCTGCCTTCTGGACATTTCTTCCTTTGCTGGAATGGAGATCTGAAGGCTTAATTCTGAGTGAAGGACATGAGAGCCAGTAATGGCAGACAAGTAGCAGATCCCCAATGTTTGTTGTCATGTGTTTTCATCCTTGGGAAAGATTCAAGGTTTGGGATGTGAATCTGGAGCTTGCAAGCACCAGGAGGGGCAAGCCGGCTCTTAATGGGAGAGAGCAGAGGAGGCAAAGTTGGGTCGGAGGAGCGTTGAGGAGCAGGAAGGGCCTTGCTCGAGCCCCCTAAGCCAGATGGTATGCTCTGAAGAGCTATATTTATCTTTGTGTTGTAAGCTTTCATGTTAGAATTATGGTGTAAATAGAGACATGGGTATGTGTGTGTGTTATAGTGGTCACTTCTAGAACTGATTCTTTCATAAGCCAGCCATCAAATTAGTGTCTGCTTTGAAAAGTAATGTGAGAATGCCTGACAAGTCCAAACAGCTGGTCAAGATCAAGGAGGCAACAAGAACCTAGCGTCCACTAAGCAGTAGAGGGTTTCAATTTAGTTTGCTACCAGTGCTCTCGCGCGTGCTCGCAACACTTCTGCGCATGCGTAGAAGCATCCGGGGGTGGGCGGAGCCTCCTGCAGCAGCCGCTACCTGTTTGCCCAATCTGAGGCGATTTGTTAGCAACCTGCCACTGCCACTAAGGTGGCTGTAATGCTGCTGTTAGGGGTTAACGCAGAATCTTGGCAAATGCAAGAAGACTGTGTTAGAGAGTTCATTTAGGTGGAGTCTCTTGGAATGTTTTCAATAGTTTCTACCCAGTTTTGTTGTGACCTGAGCTGCGTGGCTATTTATGAGATATGCTACCAATGGGCCCTCTTGTCTCTTGGTTGGTTATGTCTAATGTGCCTTCCATTGCTGCCCTAGTTTTCCCACACTGCCTCCCAGGGCCTTTTGGTATCTTTCCATCAATATCCTGCAAAGATATGGTTGGCAGGCGGTGAAGGATTGGCTGGTGGTTCTGAAAACAGCGAAAACAGTTCTTCTTTAGAATACCAGAAGCCCTTTCCCCTTGGAATTTGCCTAAAACTTCTATGCCCAACTCTACTTGGTCCAGTGGTGAGATTTTTACTACCAGTTCTGTGGACGTGGCTTGGTGGGCATGGCATGGCTTGGTGGATGTGGCTTGGTGGGCATGGCAGGGGAAGGATACTGCAAAATCTCCATTCCATTCCCACTCCAGGGGAAGATTACTGCAAAATCCCCATTTCCTCCCAATCAGCTGGGACTCAGGAGGCAGAGAATAGTTGGGGGCGGGGCCAGTCAGAGGCGGTATTTACCGGTTCTCCGAACGACTCAAAATTTCTGCTACCGGTTCTCCAGAACTGGTCAGAACCTGCTGAAACCCACTTCTGAGTTGGTCCATATCAGAGGCAGGTATTAAGGGCACTGGACTAAATAAAGATGGCAGCAGCTTCATGTCTCTAACCAACACTTTCGCTTCACACAGTGCTAGCCCAGAAAATAATGCTAGGTTGCACTTTGTTCTCAACTTTGGGAAAACTAGCTGAAATTCCAAATCTTTGTCTCCTTAATTGGTCATCAAGATGTTGCTGTTACTCATAAAGCTAATTAAGCAGCCCACACATTTAGAGAGATGAAGCTATGATAATTCCACCTTAGTGTCTGCAGAAGGGAATTTCTAGGCAAACCACCTCAGGAGAACAGAAAACAAAGACACACATATATGCATTTTTAAGAACTAAAAGCTGTTATTATTAACTATTAGTAATTAACTATTATTAATTATTAAGGGTATTAACTGTAAATATAACTAATCTGGGGTGAAATCCAGCAGGTTCTGACAGATTCTGGAGAACCGGTAGCAGAAATTTTGAGCAGTTCAGAGAACCAGCAGCAGAAATGTTGAGTAGTTCGGAGAAATGGCAAATACCACCTCTGGCCGGCCCCAGAGTGGGGTGGGAATGGGGATTTTGCAGTATCCTTCCCCTGCCATGCCCACCAAGCCACAGCATGCCCACCAAGCCACGCCCACAGAACCAGTAGTAAAAAAATTTCACCACTGACCTAATCCCAAAACTAAATGAGTTAAAATGCTCTGAGAACTTAGTATAAGTATTCATTTGTGCCAAATGAGTTTCTTACTGTATATTTGTCATTTATTGGGAACCAAAGTATTTTGATAACCTTGCTGCTCTCTTAAGTGCTTGCCATATTTTATTTGTTTATTTGGACAGAATAAAGATTGGTGCTGTTCTGTATCTGAACCGAATAGGACTATCTTCAAGGAAACCTTAACCCTTAAGGTTGTCCTTTTAAAGTTAAGACACCCTTTTTAAGAGAAATCCCAGATTCATTTTAGCTGTCAGAAAAACTTTGGACTTTGGTCTTATTTATAGAGCACCATTCCTATTTCCTGTTTTAAAAGCATTCCTGTTTATAAAAGACGATTAGAAACCTACCTTTCCTTACAGGGCAGTAGTAGTCAGTCCTTTCCCTGAAGCTCTTCATTAGAAGAACTATTATGTATAAACCCAATGAAGTCGAACCCCATAGCCACTGCAAGATTAAAATATATAGAGAACGGTTGCTGGAATTGGGTATGTCTAGATTAATGAAAAGAAGGACTAGGGGTGACATGATAGCAGTCTTCCAATATCTCAGGGGCTGCCACAAAGAAGAGGGAGTCAAGCTATTCTCCAAAGCACCTGAAGGCAAGACAAGAAGCAATGAGTGGAAACTCATCAAGGAGAGAAGTTAGAATTAGAACTAAGGAGGAATTTCTTGACCGTGAGAACAATTCATCAGCAGGACCTCTTGCTTTCAGAAGTTGTGGGTGCTCTAATACTGGACGTTTTAAAGAAGAGTTTGGACAACCATTTGTCTGAAATGGTATAGGCCAGTGATAGGCAAACTTGGCTCTTTCACATCCTGTGGACTTCAGAAATTCTGGGAGTTGAAGTCCACAGGGTGTGAAAGAACCAAGTTTGCCTACCACTGGTACAGGCCGTTTCCTGCTTGAGCAGGTGGTTGGACTAGAAGACCTCCAAGGTCCTTTCCACCTCTGTTATTCTGTTATTCAGTGTGATAAGGGGCCTAGCCCAGCAGTGGGTTTCAAATTTTTTTTACTAACGGTTCTGTTGGCGTGGCTTGGTGGGTGTGGCAGGGGAAGGATACTGTAAAATCTCCATTCCCAACCCCTCCAGCGGAAGGTTACTGCAAAATCTCCATTTCCTCCCAATCAGCTGGGACTCGGGAGGCAGAGAATAGATGGGGGCGGGGCCAGTCAGAATTTTTACTACCGGTTCTCCTAACTACTCAAAATTTCCGCTACTGGTTCTCCAGAACTGATCAGAACCTGCTGAAACCCACCTCTGGCCTAGCCGTATAATGTTCCCACAATTTGTATTTTCACAAGTCTCAAGGTTGCTCACTTCTGGAATAAGGAGACTTTAAGATCTATATGTTTTTGGATTTTGAAGCATCTTGGGATGGATGCCTGGATAAAAACTTCAATTTTTTGAAGTTTTTAACATGGTTTTCATCGTGCTAAAATAATGGCTATGCTATTTTGCATAAGGTGAGGAACTTTTAAGGTTTCATTGCTATGTGATTGCTATGCCAGTGTTTTAATATTTTGAAATTTTAAGTGCCAATATTATATATCTTATTGTCTTATGTTGCCTATTGATCCCAGAGAAATAACCATTTAGTCTGTGATAGCCCAACTGAATACAATACTTCAAGATAATAAACCTGAATGGTGCAAATGTCAACTTGTAAAGTATTCCACGCCTGCTCTCGAGTTGCCATTATTTTGACACTCTGTTATCTTTAGAATCAGAATAGAGCTGGAAGGGACCTTGGAGGTCTTCTAGTCCAACCCCCTGCTCCAGCAGGAGATCCTATGCCCGTGATGGCGAACCTATGGCACGGGTGCCACAGGTGGCACGCGGAGCCATATTGGTGGGCACGCGAGCTCAGCTC